>JAAGNO010024997.1:57477-97465 GCA_033439905.1 Ceryle rudis
ACTTTATATGAGTAGGCAAAGCTAGAAAGAGTACTTTTGTATTTCAAAAAAGTATGAAAGCAGCAGGCATTTGTAGTACTTAAGAAGAATTATCTCAACACAAATGACGTCACTATTTACACACTGTAAATAGTCAAGGCTGTGATTTCCCTGGTGATGACCAAAATAAATGAGTTGCTAAAAATACATGGAAAATATAAAGTGAAGCTCAAAAATATGGGCACTGCTGATGCAGAAGTACATCTTTGAAAATGCTCACAAATAGCCTTCCCTGGTGAAAAATAAACAGATGCATCTGCTGTAGGTACCATAAATTAATAGTCCTATAGTTGTGAGTGTGGACAGTCCTACTTTATTGATTTGACTGTTGTCTTTCTATACTCCCAGGCTTCATTCGAAGTTCACTTCATTCAAAATTTGACATGAGAATTTGATCTTTTGTTGGTCATAATTTGCTTCTCCTTCAAAGGATTTAAGAGCCTGACTTGAATCATACTGATTTACCACTCTTTGGGGTGGTATCAAAATGGGGCTCTCTGTAAGCATGCAAATTCAGAGTGCTTGAGGAAAAATATCTTCAATTATTAATTAGCGCACAAAGGAAGAACCAGCAAAATCCTTTGCATAGGACACACAAGCTGCATCATGCAAGTGTTCTGCATTTTAACAGCCCATTCAGGACAGGAGATGGCTGAGATCCCACAGTTCTAACTACAGGTTTAGAGCTCTTGCAGTAAGTTCAAGGCTGCTAAATTGGATCTCCAGGTCTATTTGTTGCAGAGGACATCATCTCAAAAGGGAAAAAAAATAACAGCTTGAGTCCCACCCATCTAGCATCAGGAAATAGTGGATGGAGTAGTAAACAGCAGGGGAGATGTCTTATCAAGGTAGCTCTGGATCCAAAGACAAAATCTTTTCTGTAGTATAGCTACATTTTCTTATGAAAAACAGGCAAGAATCAGCTCCTTTCTTTGAAAGGAGGTTGTTCAAGCCAAGGTGGCAGCAATCCCCTTTGTAAAACCCAAATGAGCCAAGCACCAATGGAAACTCATACTACCAAAAAAAAAAAAACCAGAACGTGGAAAAGATATCTTCCACATAATAGCCTACCTTTCCCAAATTCAAACTCTCTTCATAAACCCAAATATATGTAGCTTCAGAATGAAATGAATGTATGAAATAAAACTCCCCGTTGTAGAGAAATACTGTCAGATGTTCAACAAATGCTACACTTCAAAGAACGAACATGATGCAAGCTATTCTGTTCTGAAAGGAAAACAGAAAGAAAAGGAAAAAAACCATGAATAGAAGTAACATTTGATTAGGTAGCAGTCTGTTTATGGTTTGTCTGGTTTACAACCATAACGTAACCCCTTTGCTTATTAAGTTGTCAGAGGAACACAGATTAGCACATAGATTAACAAGAAAAACATACTACCTTTCTAAAAGAATTACCCATTTCAATTAATCACTCAAGTGTGAATGAAGTCACCGGGCATCTGCAAAGAATTTTCACATACTTTCCTTTGGCTGCATGTGCCGTTACACATATTAACATACACACTGAGAGATCACCATTGATTTGATTCTTCTGCTGAGTAAAACATTCAGTGTTAGGATGCAAATAAAACCACAAAGTACTTTCTGTTTCTCCACAGAGAACAACAGGGAATCATCAATGGAACAAGTGAAAATACTTGCATAGATATGAAAGGGTGGAACAGAACTGCAAAGTTAGAGCTGGCTCAGATACTTAGTGCTGCTAAGTGGAAGACACTGATGTACATACAGGCAGTTCCACTGCAGATTATTTGTTCCTGCTTATAGGCAACAGTTATGATACACTATTTATTCAGATCCTTCATTAGTTTGACCATATATTGTACCCCTGTATCAATACAAGTTACGCTGCCACACTTCCATTAAAAAGCCACGGATAAGGAGAAAGAGCACGACACTGATGCCTCTGCCCTGACTCAAAAACCTAGTTCAGGGTTGAGCAAGTTACTCTTAGACCAAAATCATGATGACACGCCACTAGTTCACTGCAATTTGCTATTCTCTAGCATTGTAAGGCACTCTGTAAATGCAAAGTATTTTAAATAAATTCAAGGCTACTCCGTACTTCACAGATAGGTTCTTGAAACGTCCTCTTGCAACTTATGTCCCTGGCACCTAACTATAGACAACATCCATCTGTTAACTGCATGAACCCCTGCCTCGAGGCTGAGCCCTTCATATCCTACCTAGCAGCGAACAGGCTGTGTGCAAGCCCCACAGCCAGTGGGGACACTGAAGCAGACTGCTCACCACCCTCCAGGAAGACCTGGAGGAAGAACCTATAGAACAAAGGATTTTAGTTATAATTTAAGTTTCTTTTCAATCCACAGCAATAATGAGAAGTGAAAGAAGAAATATTAGGTAAACTTTTCATATTAAGGGGAACGCTCCGCACCTCAGAGCATCCACTCCATATTAGGCTCTCCATCCTTATCCTTGCGTGAAGGTACATTAGAAAAACTAAGCAGTGTAAACAAGTTTTTATTTCACATTGAGATTTTGCCGAGAACAGCAAAGAAAGGTTGGTAGATGCACATAAGACTGTATTCTAAGTTGTCTCTGACAATAGAAATAAAATGCACATAACTAATTGTAAGAGCCTATGTGTACTATGCGATGAGCTGCTATTTCAACGTTCATCAATGATGGGACAGTATTGCTTAACAGGAAATAAGCTAAGCATTCAGAAGACCAAATAACCTGAAGTTTGTCTTCAGGTTCAGAATACAGTGTAGATGTTCTACAGTTTAAAAAACAGACAAACAAAAACAAACAAAAAACCCCCACCCACACCACCACAGGGATTTAAAAACAAAAGACTACATAATTGTTTATGAGTAGCGAATGAGTACATCTGGAAAAGTGAATTCCATTTTACAAGCAATAGCATAGAGCAATACCTGCAAAGGGGCTCAATTTAAATAAGGTCATTAGGACCAAACCTGGGTAAAATACAGACCACAAAGTTTTACTGTGTGCAGCTTTGTGCACCATACGATTTACCAGCCTTTGACTACTCCTACAGGGCAAGGCCTAACATAGGCTTAAGTCTTCGTAGGACTTCAGCTCTGTAGTAGTTTCTTCTCTAACTGCACCAGACGTAAGTTATGACCATAAAGTTCATATGAAAAAGTATTCCTTCTTCCTCTAGTTGTGTACAGAACTGCATGTTTCTTTGAAACTGTCAAGTGATTTTTTTAAACATCTCCATAACCTGAGTGCCATGCACTCAACCATGAGATCTGGTTTGCATTTGAAATAAGAAAAGGGCGGGGGGCGTGGGGAGGGAAGAGGACAGGAGGGAGAGATAAATCCTGTATTTTTCTTTATATTTTACAAATTTTATTACTTCGGTCAAAAAATGTGACTGAAGCAATAAAATGTTACTGTTGCTCAGTGTAATGGTATGTGTTTGAAATACAACCCATTTGCTCTTCATTCACTTCATCAGAGTTTTGGCAACCACTAAAAGCTTCAAGTATGTGTGTAGAATATTCCTTATACCATCATATCCATTTCTCCATTTACCATTTCTTAATGAGCTATTTTTAACAGTTGCTCACCTATCAATTTTCTATTTATGGCTATGTGCCTTCCTCTATCTAAAAACATTTAATGAGATTTGTTTATGAAACCCGTTTGCAATGCTTTGAATGCTGGCAGCAGCTACAAGAGGGAGATCAGAGACTGTAGGTGCAGCTCTTCTTCCAAATCCCCATCCTGACTACAGACCAGTGGTCACTGCCAACTCACATGAAATATGGTCGACTGTGCAATCCCAGCAATTATGCAGATGACAGGACACAACTTGAGTTTATATCATGACATTGCTCCATTGACCCTCTCTCTGACGTTAGAGACACCACCTCCAGGAGTCTTAGAAAGCAGTGGGAAGGCTAAGGAAATAACGTAGTCGAAATTCAGTTGTGTATTTGGGGACCCTGAAAAGGCAACGTGGCAAGTTGATACTTAGCTACCTTGTTTATCCCTTGTTCTGGCTCTCTCCTATTTATCTAGCTGTTTATGGACACCTAAAAGCTCCGAAAGCTGTTTTCTTTGGCTCTGAACTACGGTCTATAAAATACTGCTCAGTAAGGGGATCATATTTGTGTCCTTTAATACCTAGCCAGGTGTTCTTCAGAGCTGGCAGCAGTGCCTTTACTGATAGCTTTGACTGCATTTTATGTCTTTTCCTTTACCATTACAATGCAGACTGCTCTTCAGCTATTGCTCCCTCTAAATCATGCATGGTTTTGGCTTATGGTAAAAGTAATTCAAAGACACTTTCCCCCAAGCAGTATGCCATACCTGGTAAAAGCAAAGGAACAAAAAAAAAAAAAAGAGGGGAGCACAGAAATTCCCATGTAATTAAAATTAGTTTAGGTTGACTTTTTTTTCCCCCCCCTAATTCCTTAGTTACCTAAAGGGCAAGAATTATGTTTTGCCAAAGCTTGAAAGACTCCATTTGTAAAACCAGCAAAACCAGATCAGTAGAACGAACACTGCAGAGTGGTTCTACAAGAATACATTCGAATGCAGCACTCAGTATCCCATTGCAATCTTTCTGGCACGTTCTGATTCTCAGTGTACCATTACTGTAAAGAATCGCTTGCTGATTTTGATATATTTTCCCTAGAAGAACAGCAATAAGACCAAGACATAGCAATTTCCCAAAGCAAACCCCCTCAGAAGGACAGGGGCTGGATCTCTGCCACAAAGTTCTGCAAATACTAGACATTTTCATTCCAGTCAATTTCAATAATTTTTTAACATTAAATTTCCTGCTCATGGACAAAGTTTGGTGATGATCACAACTCCCATCCCCTCACTCCCTCCTTATGAAACAGCACGTTTGGAGTTACTGTGAATGAGTTACTGAAATTTTCTTGTATACTTCTCGTTTCCCTTAAGTGCTTTGTACGAGCAGCTCGGGGGATATCTGCAATATGTGACAGCTGTCAAGAAGGGCCATGTTCCTGGAATGCAGCACAGAATGCCAGCCACAGCACAAGGATCATCTCTGCATATAGCCAGGAAGGGTACACAGACCTTGGCTCAGTTCAGACACGAGAGCTGACACAACAGGTTATCTATTCACCAGTCACCTAGGAAAACTTGCCTACTATGACAAGGTCTCAGGAGGTCACTCATCCCGTTTCAGAGAAGCTTAATAGGGCAAGAGTGGCTAGGAACCACTGTAAAGACATTTTAAATCATTTCCAACAACCTTAGAATAAAGAATTGAGTAGGCTTTTCCAAGAATTGTCTGGAGTTCTTTTTCTGCAAAGTTTGGCATAAAGCAAATATGTAGCAGCGGTGAGCGACTGAATTAATAGCCAATAAAAAATGAGTAAATTCATGAGGAGTTAAATCTCTGATGTGACACATTTATGTAAATGGCAACTTACATTCAAGAAACAATGACAAACCTCATAGGAAACGTGGAAATAATTACTGGGAATATTTTGGTGAAATCCTTTCTTTCCCATAAAATAACCTGTTCCACAAACTGTTCTGAACTGAAAAAGAAAATATTAGAAATTTCTAAGGTATGCTCTAACTGGCTGTTCATCTCCTTTGAAGTTAAGCATTTTTCTCTATTCCACCAGCACAAAGCAGAACACAGATCACTAAAACCAGTATACTGGGGAAATAATGTGTGGCATGATACGACCAGAATGTTACGGATGCTTGCAGCTATGTGGGGACAGATAAAAGTGGCAAAATAGGTAATTTCCGTGACATGTATATGTGGGCACTATCCCTTGTTGACCTTGGCAATATTTCAAAGGGAAGCTTTCAAGGATTAACTGTTCAATCAATCAGATTTTATGACATACGCCAACTGGCTCCGCAAATGTGCTACAAATCAAATTGCAGGAATAACAATAAAAAAATGAATATTTAATCTAGCATTAGCTCCTGTGCCAGAACGCACACTGAAAAGTTGCACTCTGCCAGGAACAACCTCCACGTTTTAAAAACTCCTCACCTGCCTCAGTCTGTAGCAAAGGTAGACTACAAACAGCTCTTGTATAGGTGTTTGGAGGTTTGTTCATATGCAAAGTTGCTCTTCTGCACCCCACTCCGAGCACCCTGAACCAGAGCCAATGAGAACTGACCCCTTTGCAGAGAACAAACTCCTTTCCAAGCGCGTATGTATGCTCACTGCTCCCTTCAAGACCCGGGAGAAGGCTCCATACATGCAAAAAAGCTGGAAACAGAAAGAAGATGTAGCCTGAAAGCAACCTTGGGCACAGAACAGGGTCTATCTTATTCCTAGAATAAGAAAATTGTGTCAATGAGCCCTAATGAGGGCTGCATGCCCCTGGAGATTGTCCTTATATGGACAGTCATGTCATAAACAGACAGTATGGCCTCCAGATTGCTTAAAACTGAAAAATAGTAGCGAACAAGTACAGAGAAGCCAGCAACACCCCCAGATCAGCTCCCAGATAGTGCCAGTTATCAGACAGATGGAAATGTAAGATAAAGAACATGATCTCCTACCAGCTCTTCTTTTAGCAAGTAACAGTATTAGCAGGAGGAGGGGAAGAAATAGACTATCAGTTCTGCTCTACAGCATTCCCTCAGTAAGAACAGAGCCTGTCATGACTCAACAATGTGTGCTTTATTTCACACGTATGAGCAATGCAATTGATTCCAGGTGACGTTGGCTTCCTTCAGGTCAAGCAAATGTTTAAGTGCTTTGTTGAGTAAAGGCCAAAACCCACATATTCCACTGCAACACATTTGAGTGGGCTCAGGACAAACAACAGTAGTCTTCTCATGCTTAGAGAATCCCACAGAGTATCTCACTGAACCCAGTTACCCAGGGGTAACAGTGATTTGGTATCACACTGCAGCTATATCTAATGCTCTTTCTGTAAACATAAAAGCAGCTAACAGCTTATTTAAGCGGTGAAGGGAAGAAGTTCGGTAAAGAAAAAAAAGGTAGGGGTAAGATTGGGATGCTCTGACCTCAGACTGTTCTTTCTCTCTTATCCTTCTAGGTCACGAGCCAGCTCAGAGTATGAGCCTGTAAAAGTCCATCTTACTACTTGAGTCACACCAGGATATGGAGTTAATCTACTGTATATAAAATATATATCAAATACATCTGTAACAGATACTATTAATACATGCAAATTATCCAATTTGTTTTCTTTAACATATTAATCATCCTAATTCTAGCACTTTCTATCAAATATCATGATGTAAATAAAGTAGCCGAACTTGATATCTCCGATTTGCTTCCCATTCTGCTAAGGCTGTGATCATAGCCAGCAAGGCCAACAATCTGGAGGAGCAAACTGTTTGAACACGAGCAGCAAGTAATCATACTCAGCCTTTAATTTGTCCTGGATGACAGCCGAGAAGTCACCTTGGACTGCAAAAGGGCAAGTTTAGTTTAACAGCTTTGCCCTCTTATTTGCAAAAAATAAAAATTAAAAAAAAAAAGCAGCTTTCCCACAGTTTTCTGGGGGGTTTTCCAGAGATGCGAGTAGAGAAAGTCAGGGTCCTTTGAGATTATTAGCACAGTCAAACCTTGAGAAATGAAAGAAACTTTTTCACTATGTTAATTGTATATTTTTATAATGTTAATTGTATATTTTTATATCTACAGTTGAAATAGTCACACCAATTATGGTTACTGCAAATCCAAAAGGATGAGATGCTGAAATATATAGGGTTATACTAAAGAATCCTTAACCTGAAAGTTTGCAGCATGTTTGTGTTGTTAGTAGATGCAAGTGAAGAACAATAGAATAACTCAGGGTGGAAGGGGCCTCTGGAGTCATCTGGTCCAACTCCCTTCTCCAGACATGGCCAGCAAGATAGAATTAATGAAAAGGGAAAGGAAATTCAGATATGCACTGATGCCTCAACCCTTTGATATCCAGGATTAAATGAGAAATTTACCTCTTTCTCAGAGCAAATAAACTAACACTCCAGATTTCTTCTCATTAGAGCAATTTTCCATTTATGCTTTACCAGGCTTTGCACAGACAAGCAGCAGTCTTTGCCCCAAACCGCTTATAGTTTGGACTTAGGTGAAACTATGGTGAAGTAGTTGAAAAGCTCTGAAGCAGACTTAATTTCTTTGAGAGAGCAATTAAGAGACAGAATCAGAGTTCAAAAATACAGATGCATACACAAAAGGAATAAAGAACTTTTCCTCACCTCAATGTATTTTCCAGCTAAACATCTTCCAGTAAAAATAGTGAACTATCATCGAGTTATTTGTTCAAAAATTGTTCTTTATAAATGTATTTAAAAAAAAAAAAAGGGGGGGGATCATTCCTCTTGTAATTCTACTTATGTTCCCGTCTCTACAGTCCAGATACTAGGGGAGAGAGAGAAGAAGAAAGCAGGAGAGACAAATCAAGAATATTTCAAGCATACTCTTTGGCAAAAACACTAGATCAAACTGATAAGCCTGCAGCCTGCTGTGCATTCTCCATCACAGTCTTTAAAAAGTGAAACAGCCCCACTATACTTCCAAAAATAACATTCAGAAAACAAGACTCAAGATAACAACCCCATTTTACAAAAGTCCTGATAGTTTAGACAAAAATGAAAACTGCTGCCTTGTCTTCTCACTGTGCTTTTCTTGTCACCTTACCAGGTCTAGAGCCTCAGTTACTGCAGAGTAAAGATTTTTCAATTCTCATTATTACACGAGAAAACAGTATTTCTTGACGTGAGAGTAGCAGCTATCGTCAGATATTCACTAGTGCACAGAACACTGGAGCAGGATGAGCTGTAGAAACACCCTCCCTAGGATAAGCCATCCTTTACTCTAGCAACACAGAGACTCTCACGTGGCCCCCTTTGATTCCCCCATTACCTCCTCTTACACATACGCCCAACCTTCTGCTTCACCCCCGCTACCAGAACTCAGATGTTGCAGAAGCTATCATTTTGCTCAATCAAAATTATGTTTTTTCCTCATATACATGAAAAACAGGAGGCACAAAAATGTGATTAGTCAAATTAGTATGCTGTGAGCAAGGAAGGAATAGAAGTTACTTCCAGACCCTGGACTTTCTTGAAGCTTCTTTATATGATGATAGATACCCTGAAATTCTTTTAGAAAAAGAATAAACCAAAGAATATTAAAATATGGCAGTTCAGAAAAGGAAGGAAAGGAGGAAAAAAAACTTGTACCCAAGGCAGCAATCCAGCCAGAGTTTGGGCTAAAGCCCAAGAAGTCTGCATCTCAGCAGCCCCGTGGTTTTAAGGAAGAGAGATAATACCCACTTACAAACTGCACCTGACCTGGCTCTGCTGAGGTGCCCATGCACAGTGACAGCAGCTATCCACTGCTCTATTCACTGCAGTGGAAGAGTAAGGGATCTGAAGAATTTAGCAGAGCAGGTGGAAAACATAGGTGCCAAGATGATATCACTTGAGGGAGCTTTACTTAGTTCCCTTTCTTAAAAAAAAAAAAAATTTAAAAAAAAAAATCACAAATCCCGTGAATCACATTTTAAAGACCTTAAAATGACATTAAGCATTACAAAGCTTATCTCTATTCTAGCATGCAGTCTCATTACTTTATCATTTACTTCTCCTCTCTCCTCCCTCCAAATAAGATCAAATGCTGCCTGCCAAATTTCAAATAGAAAACCATAAACTAGAAGGTTGCCTTTTTTTTTTTTCCTTTTTGCTTTTGTTTTTGGTGGGTTTTGGTTTGTTTTGGTTTCATTAGTGAAGCAAGATGCAGAACATTTTCTTTTTGTAATGTGAACACTGTCAGCTCGTTTTAAGTAGTACACTGATTTAAGCTTGGCTGAAATCCCCCACTCCCCACCTCTCCCGAATGAAGACACCCATCTGGAAAATCTCAGCCTAGGCTATTTCAGCTTTGGCAGAGTTAACACAGACAGTTAAAAACATGACCTTCTGGCTGAAAGTGTTAAGCAACCTTAAGCATAGGTAGCGTTAGCAGCTCTGTCCATCACAGTAAACACAAACAGAAGAATGAGACCATAATATTCTGAAGATTTTGCAGAGTGGGAAGGAGATCCACCATGAGAGCTGTGCAAAGGGGGTATGTTTAACGCCTCTTCCAGCCAATGCAACAGCATCCTTCAGTAACAGGAATAAGAATAGATATTTGTACATTTTCCTACAACAGCTCTGCCAAAACAACTTGGCCCTGGCCTTCCAAATCTTGTGTCATACCCTTAGTTACACTACCCCAGCTCTGCAGAGACATAAAATATGTCTTTCCCCAAAATATGCTGAGGAAAAGGTTTACTGTGGAGTTGTTCTTCTGCCCATGTATGTGGATTTCATCCCCATTGGAAGACTGGCTTTGGCAGAAGCTCAATATCTCCCCTCTTCCTTTCATCCATTTCCTATTTAGCTGGCTCTTATTCCACATCAGGTGTTGCATTGCACTAGAACATACAACTACAATAGTCACTCCTCCTCTGATCAATAAAAGAGGATTCAAAAACCACACTCAGCTACTTCAGTCACAAGTTACTGAACCAGCTGCAAGACCCACTAGGGAAAGGCACTGTCTGTCTGTAAATAATATTCCCTTCTGCCCTCCAGAGTTATGAAATTCAATCTCAGTAATAAATTATCCAGAAACGTGTTCTTAGGTTAATGTTATTCAGTTAAGACATATATAGGATTATCAATACTCAGAGGTGATTTGGTTTTGGTTTTTGGTTTGGGGGGTGAAAACCAAACCAGCTGAAACTGGCTGGCAGGTGTTTGCTCCCCTCAGCTGAGGCACCCCAAAAGCTGTTCTGCACTGCCAGTGCTCAGGGCATGGACCACCAGCAGCTCCAGAAGCACTGAGGAGCTGCTGGACTAGCACTGCTCTACTGCTTCCTGGCACTGGAAAAGACCTCAGTAAATTCAGCAGTGAGCAAGGGTAATTTCAAGCTTAAACTCAGAAGTCTGCATTGCTGGTGTTCCCCAGGCTGTAAGACACACCTGCCCCATCCTGCTCTAAAATCTGCACAATTTCTGTTCATCCCTCACTTTGGCATTATGAGCAAAGTAAGCAGGTTGACCTAGCCCAAGAACAGCTTTACAACCACAAGTTCATTTCAAACCACCTCTCACTTTAGGGTGCTCCCTCTACTTCTTTCAGGATGGTTCAAGTTCACAGCCTAGATGATCTCCTCGACTGCCGAGCTCATGGGTCTGCAAGACATATCACCTGCCTTGGGACATCAGCAGAGGTCCATGAAATCACCTCCTGCCAGGATCAACACCTCTGAGCAGCCTCTGTGCTGTTTCATGTAACCACTTCTAGGCAGTCACAAGGTCATTTGGTTGAAGAGGAAAATGTTTGGTTTGCGTTAGCTAAAATTAGTCGGCGGGTGCAAGGTATTCTTTTCCTTTGCTGTTAGAAGCTTGAGAGTAGCTGGATGTTCTAAATGGAAAAATTATTAATATAATGAGGAAATATCTTCCATTCAAGAGTGGCACGTCCTCCACGTGGCACAGCAGTCGTGGTTGTCCTAGATAGAACAGGGTTTTAAAGACAGCAGGAGGAAGGTTCTGCTTTTGGCCTTTTTTATTTTTAAATGTAATCTATTTTAACAGATGACTACAAGATTATTTATTTTTTCAAGTATTATCCAGGCAGAAGCCACCTGGGAAAAATCTGTTAGAAAGAAAATATTAATAATTAACAGTTAATGTATTTGCCCTTTATTTTTTTTATATCAGAAAAAAGAACAGACAAGCTTTTTTCCTCCTTCCCCTGTCCTTACTCATTATTTTTACTTCCTTGAAGGCGTCAATTATAAAATAAATTGTATACAGAAGCAAGGGAAAGAAATACACTTCTCATATAAGAGAAATAAACAGCAAGCATTTATTTTCTTTGTGGTATGATGTTGTCACTTTACTTTGCCATCTGCAGGCCAGCCTAAAAATCAGATTTTCCATAGAATAACATGTCACCTCAGAGCCCACGCAGAGCTGTCCTACACAGGACACTGCCCAGGCTGTTGCACTGGAGAGTCACTCTCCAGGCATGTGTGTTCGTAAGTCCTTGAGCTGGTTTGGGCCACAGCACGTTTTTTTTCCTTCCACTGGCCTCCTGATAGAAAACCTTTGCCTGCAAAACGTGCCAGGAGGGCTCTTGGCAAAGTGGGACCAGTACCCTTCTACTCGGAGATATTTCCTGTTGATATAAGCACACCTTTTCACACACCTTCAGCCACGTGTGTTCCCTAGATGTACAGTTATTAAGGACACAGACCAGCTCATTGCAGGCAAAGTTTAACATTTAAAAAACCCCCAAACCTTCTTGTTACTTTACCCATCGCAAAACCAGAACATATATGAGCAGCCAGGTTTCTGCTCCTGCAGCCCACCTTCTCTTTTAATTGTACCTTCCTTTCCTCTTGTGCAACCAGTTTACCTGATCCTCAGCAAGTCCTGATCCTTTCACTTTCCTGCCCAGATGCTGGGAGCATATAGGGAATTCACACCTATTTCTACCTGTTCTCTCTTGGGAGATTTGCTGTTCTTTCTTCAGATGTGGCTGATTTCTTTAGAGCTCAGTTCCAGAGTAGCCCCTTCCAAAGGAGGAACATGAAGGGTAAACGATGATTTACGGGAGATATTTAACCCTATTCTGCCAAATGCTGAGGGATTACGCAGATGATACTGCAGCATCATACTTGTCAGCAGGGACTGATAACGAGCATGTGGACAGATTCCCTACGTCATAACAGACTCAGGACAGATTTTGCACGTGCAAAATGGGGGGTGCCTGTTTTCACTTCCTAAACATGAAGAATGATATTCAGCCCATCTGTAACTTCAGAGTTCATTTCTCGGTGAATTTCATTATTCTCTCAGAGGTATAGAATTGCAATAATTCGGTCCAAATTAATCTAGTACTTGGGATTAGCAGTACTGAACCTCTGAGAGATAGAAAGACACTTTGAGGCCAAGTGATGTAGAAACACAAAAAGACCCACAGCTTGACAAACTGACACGTGCGCTCTGGTACATTCACACACAATGCTGTTTTGACATAACTGGAAGGTTCGGTGTAATAATGCAGCACCAGAAATTAATGACTTCCTATTTCTCTTCATTGCCCCTTCACTTCAGCAACAGATAGATACCTGACTTTCCTCTTAATTCACCAACTCACACTAACTTAAACAACAAAATCAAACCAAGTCAATCTATTACCTATTATTCAATCCATTTCAGGAATTTGAATGATGTAAAGCACATCACAAATAACCCAAGCAGCAAGAGCTGTGGGAAGGAAAAAAAAAAAGCCACAACAAAACCACCCACTTGTGTCCCCTCAATCTTTCAATATAAACAGAGTATTTTTGCCTCAGAAGAAGGGAAAAAAAAAAAAAAAAAAGTTGCTGCAACACTGACCAGATTCCAGCATTACATCAGTAGCACTGGGTTTTACAGCATGGAAGAATCAAGCCCTGGCACATCAGTCCACCTTTATCAGCCAAGTTGCCTCCCAGATTGCCTCCCAAGTTTCTCTCTTAGCATAAATCTCAACTCCCCTCTTGCATTTTCAGAAGTTAAAGGTGCAGTCTTCCTTACACCATCAGCCCAGAATTTGGCAAGACTTGGAAAGCCTTAAACAGATAATTCCACATCTGCTTCCATTTGTTGACATTTTTTAATTCTAATTGAAAAAATAAAAAGCTTTAAACTGGATGACAAACATGGACATCAACTATTAATATTTCTGTTTGTTTGCCATACAGAATTCATTTCCTACTTTATTTTTAGATATTGCTTGTTTACAAGCAGCCTTGTATTTTCATCTGTGGGTTTTGAACTTGAAAAAATTACACTGCAGATTATGTTTACACTTTGAAGCTGCTCTAGGTAAAACATTTTAATATTACTGCAAGGGATACATCATAGTGACCTTTACATTCTGCCAGCAGATGTGCAAAATACAGAAGAGTAATAATTTCTTTTTTCATTTTAATCTTTTTACCAAGGAGAAATGCATTAGAATCTATCTCTGGGTCAGAGAAGTTTTTTTGCTTAGAAATAAAAAAAAAAACCCAACAGCAAGCAAACATGATACCAACTATAAAAGGGGGATCGAGCAATGATAGAGAAGTGTTGAAGTGCAGCTGCTGCTCTCATTGTCTTTGAGGTTGCTGGAGGGAGCTGTAACAGGCAACTTGACACATGCTCTTAAACACCAGCTTGCAGAAAAACAAACCAGTGGGTTCTTGTTTTACGTGTGTGAAGAGATGAACTTGCCTTTACAAGTTTGGCAAAACTCATCTTAAAATTGTACATACTGGGGAAGAATAACTCCAGTGGGGTAGATTCCCCAAGAATAAACAATGGGGTGAGTGACCACAAACCTTCTTTTTCCACTCTGGGAAAGTTTTAAGGATTCAAAATTAACCAAATCACTGAGAAGTGTAACAGAAATTCATTTCTGGATGCTGTAGGCAAACAAACTGAAGCTAGAGTAGTCAGAATTTTTTTTCCAATGGAACTAGTGGTCAACCCACAGCACAGTTATCTCTTGACATCTTCTCACACAGACAAGAAACATTTTTTTGAAACTGAAGCAACCTGAAAATGTATGAAGCCAAATATGCCTACAGTGAATTGGCAAAATATAAAGACCTATAACATCTAGGATCTCAAGGAACCTGATTTACGTAGTCTCTTCTCAGCCTCCAAGTCTTTGAATGACCTCATCAGGTTCAAAGATCAGAGCAAGAAAAAGTTAAGAACAGCTGCTCCTCTACAAAGCTAAAACAGAGTGGTTTATTTCTCTTTTGACTTAAGAGATTTTAATCCACAGAACATAAATAGGTCTGGTCCACAGCATCTAGCCAGAAGCCAAACCCCTTGAGGCATACAAGCAAGAAAGTCTACTAAACCCAAAGAAGTAACATCCACACCAAAAGAAACACAGGCTGGTCATTTTTTTTTTTTTAAACTTATTTATGGCTTAGTCTTATTATAGTAACATTCTGCAGCTTTCTTCCCTGTGTCAGAATATTTAATAAATGCTGTATGTTCTCACATTATAGGTGCATGGCATCAATAAGCTATGCAGTGAATGTAATCTTTGTCTTCTCAACGCATGTTTGCAAATTTCTAGCATTTCACTGAACAGGTGAGAACCTCACAAACTGACACGCAAGTAATGTGGCAATTGGACACTCCAGTCGAGGCTACAGCAGAGACTCAAACATATGAAAGAAGCTATTGTAGCTAAAGTAATCCACTGAAGATAACTAACATTTTCAAACATTTCATCCGAGAATACATCTTATTTCAACTGTGGGCAGGTTTTGGTCCAGGAGCTGGATTCGACACTCACAAAGCAAATAAGTGAGCTAACAGAACAAATAATAAAATGCACCTAATTGAATCCCTCATTGTCAAAACCAAATAAAAATCTTAATTATGCTGATATCTGTGATTGTATCTACTTCAGTGACTTACAAGTCTAGGTTGGGGTTTTTTGTTAAATGCCAGCAGTCAGCCACACACTGCTCATCACATTATAAAAAAACCCAGCGTAGAATCTAATCACAGAGCAAACACTGTGCTATAGTATCTCTGCAGAGCAAAATAATACCAAAGAGCCACAGCCTCCTCCCAAAACATGCATGAAATCGCCATTGGCATCTGCTGGGACCCAGCATGCGACAAAAGATCAGGATGTGGCCCCACAAAGCAAACCGCTTCAGAGTGGTTCATAAACAGCAGCTCAGCTTAGGGGTGAATCCTGCACCTCTTACTCCTACAGAACCCCCATAGGTCGGCCAGATAGTTTAGTCTAGAAAAGGACTTGAGGATTCAGGATTCGTATGCTATTAAAAGCTATATTAAAAAAGATGCAGGGTTAGGCTTTCATTTATTTGGATTAATTTTGATTCTTGAAAGTGCTTTCCCTAAACAAAATATTTCAAATGTTCTAGCACTGGGCTACGTCCCCTTTTCCTTGTACTACATACTTATTAAATGCTGAGTAATATGAACCTAACCATATCCTTTCCCTTAAAGCTAAGGGGGAAAAAAAAAATCTGGATATTCTCTCTATCAGCAAATAAAGATAAGAGTAGCATGCTGAAAATGCCGATTTTATTGCATATTTCAAGAGGTGATAACGTACTTTTCATGGCAAATTCTCTTTCCCCTATCCAAAAATCAATAATTTAACCATGCTCTTTTTCTTGAAGAAGAGCTGGAATTTTCTGAAAATATCACTTACAAAGCCACCTCTATATTATTAGAGATTTATGGCATCTCAAGAGCACACATAAGTTGTAATTATGCCATAGTGGGAAATGAGTAAATAGTCAATTACTTGCGGTGGGAAAGCTTACAGGAAATTAAACGTAAGTACACAGGAAAATGCTGAAAACTAAATCAAAGAAAGTAAAATGAGAGGGGTTTTGTACCTATGCAAAAGTTCGTATTCAGCCAAGAATTCCACTTGAAGGGATGGAGCCTCCAATGACCGAATACATGACATTTACGAATAAAAGCAGCTGGCTGTGAGGAGTCTCTTAAAACTAATCAATTTTCCAATACATTTTATTATGGTTGTCAAAAATCCAATGATGCAGGTTAGTAGCATGTAGCTATTAAAAAAAAAAAAAGTAAAAATCAAAGTACACCACACCATTGTAATTGCTTAATCTTTACTCATCTGAAAGTTTGACAGTTTCCCTTAAAATAAGGATACTTCATTAGGAGTATTAAGTGTTGCTTTATGAGTTATGTAAAGTTTATACATTTTCATTTATGCTTTAGAATCTTAACCACATTGTCTCGCTTATGCATAATCCATCAACCTAGGTGACAAATAGTCTTCTATATTTACACACTCGGAATATACAAGGAGCATACTATATTAGCAGCTGAAACTACAAACGCCACTGTCAATCAAACCAGTTGGCATAGGACCATATTTCTTGTCACCAAGAGGCTTAAAGCAAAGAATCTATGCCTAATTCTCTTAAACCTTACAGGTCAAAAGGTTTTAAAATTATTTTTGACACCATTTCTTTGCTTTGTCAACAGGCCTGAGTACTTTTTAACATGTAAAGGATATCAAAAAGCTGCTCATCGGAACAGTCTGGCATTAACAATTTATGGGTTTAAAGTCTGGAGTGCGCAGTAATTCCACTGGTATAACTGCATGCCATTCCAGAACAGGAGGATGGAGATGTGGCTGTAGGACTGTAACTTTCATTAATGCAAAACCCCCATACCAAATCACCCGCACTGCGGGCGACCAGCATTTGCTGAGTCAAAGCCACCTCGCAATCTAAAGTTGCACCACAGGGCAAAACATCCTGCTGTTGTACACAAGCTGTCACACAGCCTCTTTCTTTCCCAGTGTTTTTAATGCCTGTTTCAAGGTCTTGCTTCCCTCACACCCCACCCCCAGACATGCATACAGTGTCTCTAAATTGGCAGCAGTGATGCCCTTCTCATTTGTTGAGCTATGCACGTAGATGACAAAGACCACCCTTGAAAAATAAGGGCTTTTCACATTTTTCAGGAGCCCAGCTGTTTGAGCCCTTCTTACTAAAGATGCTGTTTTGCAACAGGACCAAAGTGCCAGCTGAAGGTCTGGCCCTGCCCTGACAGGCCAGCAGAAGGAAACGCAGTTCCTTCCCAGTAGACTTCACAGTCCAGAAATTCTGAAAATACTGAATGACTGAAAAACAATCCCCCTACGCAAACTGCTGGCTGCAGCTCTCGGGGACTGTAGCCAGCATCTTCCACTCCCTGCCCAGCACTTTCAAGACACGGTCCCTGTGATCTGGCAAGCAGTGGAGACACGCCATGCAGCAGGCAGTGCAACACTTTGTGCAGAGCCAAGAGTTCTAGAAATCACTACACAAATCTCTTCCCACTTTGTCTAATAGAGCAAGCCTGGTGCATCCTCCCAGCAGAGAGTAAAGTGTTCCAGATGAAGACAAAGACAGCAGACTGGGCTAAGAGATGCTGTAAGTGATGAAAGAAACACACTGTGAAGAGAAATAAGGTGAAAGTTGAATAACACCTTGAACTTAGTGAAGGAAATAGAGATTTGAAGAAGAGGGAAAAGGACAACAGAATAATGTGAGGGCAAAAAAGACAAGACACCAAGTAAGGAAAGAATAGGGAGGAATGAGGGGACACAGAATAAGAAAGAAAAGGAAATACATTATATTTACACTGAAGAGATCATCAGAACTAGGGTCCAATGTCCCAACATCACATTCAGACACCAGAATAAAAACAAGCACTGAAGGAAGCTTAGAAATTCTGGAGTAGGCATGTCCATTTGCCTTGCCCAGAGGAACTATAGAAATCATTTAGATTGGAAAGACCCTTAAAATCTTCAAGTCCAGCCATTAACCTACACTACCAAGCCCACCATTAAGCCATGCCCCTCAGCACCACATCTACAGGTCTTTTAAATACCTTCAGGGATGACGACTCCACCACCTTCCTGGGCAGCCTGTTCCAGGGCTTGACACCCCTTTCTGTGAAGAAATTTTTCCTAATATCCCACCTAAACCTCTCCTGGCACAACCTGATGTCACACAACCACACTTCCCCTCATCCTATCAGTTTTTACTTGGGAAAAGAGACCAACACCCACCTTGCTACAACCTCCTTTCAGGTAGTTGTAGAGAGTAAGAAAATCTCTGAGCCTCTTCTCCAGGCAAAACAACCCCAGGTGCCTCAGCCACTCCTCACAGAACTTGTTCTCTAAACACCTCACCAGCTTCATTGACCTTCTACAGACCTGCTCCAGCACTTCAGTGTTCTTCTTGTAAGTGAGGGGCCCAAAAACTGAACCCAGGACTGGAGGTGTGGCCTCACCAGTGTTGAGTACAGGGGCATAATCACTTCCTAGTCCCGACAACCACACTGTTTCTGATACAAGCCAGGATGCAGCTGGCCTTCTTGATACTTCCCAAGACTTGTTAGGGGGGATTCTCCTCTCTTTTTCAGGGACCAGGGATTTGAGACCCTCTAATGCAGGGCATTATGAAACTATGAACACTATATGAAAATCACCTTCAGGAGACGGTGACAACAGGTGCTGGTGTCCCTGTACCTTTGCTTTACTGCAGACCTACTGTTGCTAAAGGCTACATTCTTCCCCTGTTTCCAGAAGACTGCGCAACACTAACCTATACTTGTTCCCAGGCTTCACTGAAATTTTAACTTAAAAATAAGTATTGTTATTATTGATAACAATAACAACGTGCAGCCTGGAAGCTCCTGGTCTCAGTGGAATGGGTACCTTCACTATAAGATGGTACTAAACAGGTACCATCCTTACAGGAGTTAATTCTCCTGTCTACCAAACTGCTTAGTTCAGACACTGGAGCAGAGGGAAGAGGAAAAGGGCGGAGAAGAAAAAGTGGAGGAAGGTAGCCAAGATGACAACTTTATGCAACATCCAGAAGTGCTCTGGGACTGAATTTTGGCCCACAGCCCAATGCTAGTGAGTACCACTGGCTTCAACTGTATTAGGTGAAATATTGTCACAAGGTTATATCCATTTTCCTCCCTGCACGGTATGTGTGCACCGAGTCTGGTTTTTATTTTGGTTAAGGGCAAGGACACTGCATTCGACAACCCAAACTGAAACTCCTGATTAAAACAGTGTATTTCATCACAACATATGCACAGGAACAAATATCTAAATAGACATGGATTTTATAAAACTTTGTCATGAACCAAACCGAATAAGTGTGACAATAAGCTACAGAACATTATTGCATGCGAGTGTCACAGCTCAGCCTTCCTTAACTTTACCCTGCTTGGGCTCTGCATCAGGGGAACAGAATACTTACCACTGTTAGACCTCCCTTCCTTTGCCCCACTGCTTTACCATGTGAGCTTGCTGCACTGAAATTCAGAAAGCAGCACAAGCTTCTCAGATCTCATCGTAGACAAAGAGATGGACACAAACCTCACCCTTAGGTCTGACCTTTGCAAAGGTTGCAACCTGTCTGTCAGGACTGGGTAAGTGATAGATAACAGCCCATCCTCCCAGGGGTGGAAGGAGAGAGGGAATAAAATACATCTTCCATACTGGGAAGCAGGAGAGATGAAAGGCAGAGATAGAGAATTCCCTTCAAGAAGTGAGGTGAAAAAGATACACGAGTCTTGGAAGTAGAGACTGCAAAGTTCATGAAAAGCAGGAGAAAGAGAGACCCTCAGTGAGAACAGAAACAATCCAGAAGACGACAGACAGCAGCTGCACGATGAACCCCTTCCAACTTCAACAAAAGGAAACACAGGAATTTCTATTGTTAGTGGAGCACCAAAAATAATAATAAATATATATATGTGATGTTTACAAAGTAATTAAAACACCACCCTTGGTGGGGGATTACAAAATGTAGTTGGACTCAGCTTCTGAGCCATCTGAAGGTTTTTCTTCTTTCCTCTAATACTTGTTTTCATTACCATCTTTCTCTTTCCATCCCCATATCAACTAAATTTCCCTTTTTCTATAAAATTAAAGCTTGGGTTATAGTAAAAGAATTCTCTCCCTTTCACTGAAACTGCAAATGCTTTTTCAACCCTTACTTCTCTCTCTCTTCCACCTTTAACAACTCCTGTGAATTCCAGTGTGCTCCTTTCATCCTTATTAGGTGACATTACAGATGGTTCTGCTTTAGTGTAATGAAAGTGTAAGCTTTTCTATTGATTTATAGCTGAATAATACATACATTGCTTACAATACTAAAGTTTTATATGTGACAGAGCCTCTTTTGGTTCCTCTGACCTCTCTTCAAAAAGTGAACTAGAGCACATTTTCTGTATTGAAGAAAAGAGTAACAAAAATTGGTAGAAGGACAGTTAAGCAGCAATTGAGAGTTACTTTCCTGCACATACATAAGAGAGCAGTCAGGTTTAGAGCTGAGAGAAAATTCAGGGAAGTTCCAAGAAACTGAGAATCAGAAGAGCATTGGTCATGCAGCATCCTAGCTCAGCTTTGGAGAATTACCAATTCTTTGGTTTGTGGATGTGTCTTGCAACTGAATACATGTCACTCTTGGTTGCTGACTTTGTCTGGTGCCTCCCGGGTTTCCCCTACCAGGATTTCTCTTGGTAGGTGTGCTGGCTTTGGCTCTGGGGAGCTCCGACTGCTTTCAACTCTTTTTCAGTTAAAAGAGTTGAATTGTAAGGTGGCAAGATTCTTGGGAAATTTTTCCCTTTGTTAAGAAAGGTACCAAGAAGCCTTACCTGCAAGAAAAACAAGTTACAAATTGGCAACATCAGGTTTCAGTAATAATCCCTTTTCCATTCTCTAACTAATTCTGTCTAAATCTCCAGCTTTTTTCTTGTCTGAGTTTGAGACGCTTCAGATACAGATCATGCAGAAGAAACTCCCAAACACGGAAGATCTGAAGGCAGTAGGCAATGCAGCAAGGCTGTTAGACTTGTTAAAACAGATTTAACATTGATTCAGTATATACTTTGAGGGGGGCCCAAGAGCAGGCTTTCATCCAAACCTATTGAATTCTGGTTCAATTTGACATTTAGGCTGAGGTTTGGACATGTTCTTATTTTTGGGGGAATGATTCATCCAAAACTTTAAGTTATCCAGGAAAAAAATGTGGGATTAAATTAATCCTAGATGTTAGTATTAAAAAGGAAAGACCATGTTTACTATGTTCTGAATGGCAGCAGAAACCTGAAGCCACAGAGAAATAATATATATATGGTAACAACAGCATAAATTACTAAGATCAGCTCATCTTAAATACCAAAATGTATCCAGAAACAGTCTCCAGGACAAGGATCATAATATTACACAGAATTGTCTAAGAAAATAACTCAAATCTTGCCAGTACCACGAAAAAGCAGGAGTAAGAGGTGCTTCACTAAACATGTACCAAATTAGCTGCACTAATCCAAGTGGGTACTCCCAACCAGCTGCTTTTGGTTGTGAACACAGTACAGTTAGACATGGAGACCCAATTCCCATTCACTCCTCTGCACCCAGTTCCTGGTAACCCACACAGCAAAAAAGCTGCTGCTCTTTCTTGCCAAAATCCAAGACACTGGGATTTGAATCTTGGAGGGAGGGAGGGAAGGAAGAGCAACAAAGTGAATGCTGCAGCTGGTTTGGGTCTTGAGTGGAGGGGGGAGGGGGGAAAAAAAAAGCCATAAACTATTCTATTCTTCAAGAGAAGATGGGCTCAGGAGTTTGGAAAGATATTTCTGATTGCATTGGAAAGATTAAAATGATAACAAAAACTAAGTTTCAGAAATGGAAAATGGTCTGGAAAAGGAGTGTCCATATCTACAATTCTAATCTGCTTTTCTTCAGCTGTCTAACCAAATGGTGATTCTGCACTTTAGATTCCTATTAGGAAAATCATAAGGAAGGATTGGGTGCCAAAACATTTATTTTCACAGTGAAAGGCACGTTAAGTGTTGAAAAAATCATCAGTTTTGTTGATGTTTACATTGTGAATAGTTAAGCTGTGGTAAAGTCTTAAGCGATCATTTTTGTTATGAAAAGCAATGACAGGACATTTGTATTTTGAAAGCATCTGAGTTTATCAGATTATGATTTTTAGCATATTTGTGGTCTTTCCCTAGAGCATATTGTTTGTATGTGCATGTGCAGCTCAAGTGTTCCTATCCTGTTAGCCAAAGTGCGTGTGGAAGGAGGTACTTTTATTTTCTAACAGGGGCTGTCCCTCTGTACATCATACACTGGGCCCTGCTCTTCCCAGATCAGCCCCTCAAACCACAGGACCCCTTGCTAGGGGCTGGACTTCTCCTGACCCAGACCACCAATGGAAGGAAGCCTTGAAATCCACCTTGCAAGAGTTCAAAACCAGCTCAGTTTACCTTCCCATGGAGCTCTCCCCATCATTTGTCTGAACGCACTCGCTTTGATTCACTCCAACTTCCATTGCTTTCAGAATTTGCACAGGAAAAGACAAGAGGCCTTATCTGACTGTACTAGAGCTTGTAGAAAGTATTCAAGGCTTCAGCAAGTCAACACAGCAGAGCAAAGTGTGCACTGAAGAGCTCCAAGCAGCCCTACAGCATGAAGATGACCTCTTCATTTCCTCCATATGCGATTACTGTGTTTGTCCCATCTACAGGCTGCCTGAAGTGGGGGACTGACACTCACCAGGCTCAAAAACCTGGTCCCATACAAGATGATGAAAGTCCCTGTCATATTGCCGTGTGTGTGTCTGAGGGAAGGAGGCTGCGATTGGTCAGCCGACAGGGGGAACCAGCCTCCCAGGGCAGGCTGAGGACCATTCATCCCCCCAGCAAAACTCGCCTCAAATCCCTTCTCCTCTCAAATTAATACCCTGTTATAACACAGGACTTTTACCCAGAAAGGCTACTAAGCAGCACAGTCTGATGAGGCAGAGGGACAAAGCCCAGCTGCTGTGCAGACATCTTGCAAAGGAATGCATTTCCATGAGCATTTGTGCGCACGCCCAGCGCATCTTAAAACCAGAGGGGGACCACTGAAACAGGACCCTGCTGCCAACCTGTCAGGTCATGCACAGTCAACATGCGATGCTCTGATCCGATTCCTTCTTCAGGCTTCCCCCCGCTGGCCCCGGATCTTACATATTTCTAGCTGACTGCCATAAACTGCTTTCTTCCCCTCTGCAAACACGTGCATCAATAGAAACTTGCCAGCAGAGCACCCAGCACATTAGGTCACCAAGCAGGAGAGAGGCAAGACCTAAGCAGGACCCCACATTCATAAAGGTCCAGTAAAAGGCAAGAACTTATTTAGAAGAGCATGGATCAAGACTAAATTCCTCTGAAGTTCATTTACTGACAGCACGAAATGCAGGTTAGCAAGGAAGAATCAGACCTTGAGGTCTGAACACTTACGTGATTAAGTAATCCCAGTTCCCATACTGGGAATCCATATTCTATCACTGAACTGTGGCCAGAGACCAGTTCTTAGCCCCACACCTTCCATATTCACTCCAGATTGGGCACAGCAGGAGCATTGAGAACGCATTGGGCCTCCACATCTGCTGCCTTACAGGTGTGAGAGAGCATAAGTTCATCCCTGCTCTCTCAACTTTGTGCTCTAAAGGGGTTGTCCAGAGTGTCCCCAGCTATTTATTTAGGAAGTTTAGCTCCATTTTCTCTAGTCACTTATGTTAGGACAGCTCCCAGCAGAGTTCTCTGGTTTTAAGTACTACGCAGCAGCTATTTAGTGACACTGATTCTATCACCCTTAGACCTTTAGGCAGCTAATTATCTGCACTGCCTCTTCTTTTACAGCATTTCATCATCACAAGAGCCAGACTCACAGATGCAGGTGAACAAAACCAAGATTACCTTGGAAAGACACTCGCCCCAAAGCCTATGCTGGGGCGCATCCCCTCTCTCCGAGATAATCTCAGTGGGGAAGTGCACATATAAATAACAGTTTTAAGGGCTAGAGGATGAAAAATGAGTTTACAGGTGTTTACACATGTGAAGCTGTATGCAAAAAAAAGAAGACCGTGATGAGACCTCTTTGCAATTCAGCCCTTTATGCAATGCAAGTCAGAAAAGCACTAAAGAGCAGGTTTATTTCCTCTGAACTGGTGAAGACAGACAAGAGGGGTGAAGGGCATATACAGATACTCAGTGCTGGCTTCCAGAGATTGAAATAAAGCTAAATTGATATAATTTCCAAAATTACTCAATACGTCACTAGCAGTATGGACCCTGGGAAGTGCCAAAACACAGCTGTCCCACTATTTTCTGTTTCCTCGACAAATCAAAAAAAATTGCTTTTCTCCTTTGTAATTCAGCCAGCATTGGGTTCTGTTCATCCCAAAAATCTAACAACTGGTTTTTTTCTAATATAACTGATTTTGACATCACCCCCCCACCCAACTCCCTCCCTGCCATTTATTTAAAGATTGGAATGAAAATATAATTTCCAAATGTACTATTTCTTTTGACCTAAGTTCCATTTGGCCTGTTTCTCCCTTGCCCACAGGCATCCAGTATTCTGAATTCAAAGTGAATTTACTATTTTCTCACACACAATCTCTATATTTTTAAAAGATAGGGTAAAATCAGAGGGTGCAAAGACAAAACTGCTGGGAGTGAGGGAAACACAGGGAGAAGGACCTTTCACAAGTTAAGAAGTTGAGGCAGCTGGACATATTTCAGACAAGAAGCAACTAGGAAAGAAGGTTATGGAGTGAGGTATGCAAAAGATGGATGCAACAGCTATTTTCCTTATCTAAATTCAAACCCAAGAGGTTTACTCAAGTTTGCTGGGACCTGGGAATTCAAAACCATCTAATAGATACACTGTCATATGGTATATCACTAGACCAGGGGATTATATGCTGCAGGAAATAACAACTGAACAGTATTCATACAGGACAGTGTAGCTGGATGTACACAGGTGAATACAGAGTTGGCATCGACACCTAATTTTAGAAAGTTATTAAATCAGCTCCCATAAGGTTTACAGACAAATTCCATCCCAAAAAGAAAAGTTGATGAAACAGATTATTCCACAATCTGTCTCAAAATCCTCATCAAAAGCAGCAGTCAACTATCCTAAACTGGAACAAAAAAAAAAAATCAAATAGTCATGGATAAGTGGGGAAAAAAAAAACCAAAACACAGGAGGGAAGGAGAAAATTTTGTCTTTTGTGCCAAATTCAAATCATAATCCTGTTGATTCTTTTCTTATCTCTATTAATGGCATCATTTTTTCATTGCAACTCATCCTGCAGAAAAGACTCCATTATGGAATGACATTAAAAACTTCAGGGACTTTGAAGGAGATGAAGAGGAAAAGCCAACCCAAAAATCCTGTCCAGGAAATGCTTCCTGCTTACATGCAACGAGGTGAACAGCACAGCTGGGGAAGCTGAAGGTTTCGGTAGCACGGATCTTCACATCACAGTCCTGTTGAAGAGTTTATATGAAAGGAAAATCCCATTTTTCATGGATCATCTATCTCTGTTGGAAACTAGCTGAAGAATGTTAAGGTTGCATGGCACACATGCAGAGAAAGTGCATATGGGATCAGTGGAGGAAAAGGATGGAGGAAGAACTAAGCAAAGCATAAGTCCTATCACTGACCTTTGAAATGGCCAGCTCCCTGAAACTGAGGAAACTGTAAGATAACCTAATGAAAAGGAAAGATTTAGGAAGAAATTGCAACTGAAAACTGACATTTCCAGAGACATAATTAGCAAGTGATTTTAATTGATTAACAGGACAACTACTTTGCCGATTCGAAAAGAGTTGATGGATTTAAAAAGTAAGAAGGGTAAAAAAGGTAGAATTTTCTGGTTGAAAGCAAAGGATTAAAAACACTACATAAAGATCTAGGATGCAAATTCTTTTTAAAATATGTCAGAAATTTAAAGAGGGTGCAGGAAAAAGCCACAGGAATATTTTAAGGACTGGAGAAAATTCTCAGACTTTAAAGGCCAAATCTGTTTAATTTATTAAAGTGGAATATACTGATATCTTCACATGAAAAGTACTAAATCCTAAGGGACTTCTTTGAACCAATGCTAAAAGATATAAGTAGTATCTTGCAAGTAAAGCCAAGAAAACAGAGATAAAATAAGACAGTATTGTTTTGGTTATGAGCAATGAAGTTGATTAACCATGGTAGCAACTACAAAAAGAACTGGAAAAAACTTCTTCATTTCAAATTAAGAGTGTTCTGGGAAGATCTGTTTCAACTAAAAACAAGCAACGGGGATCGATGTCTCTGCATTGTTTCTGTTAAGGTTTCTGTCTTGCCAGATTCAGGCAGTTAGACAAGACCATATCATAATCTCCCCTGGCCTTTAATTATCTGCATCTTTTGCCTGTAGTTCTGGTTGCATGTCCTTTAAGACCCCAAAATAAATCTTCCATGTAGTCCTACTCATGCCTAAAACTAATCTACATTTTACTAAACTTTCTTCCCCTTTTCCTGCAACTGGCAGATGAAATATTACCATTTTCCACTGTCCACTCAAACATTGCTTTACTCTTTGCATGCAGCTTTTTATTGTGTAAATAGTACTACCACATGTTTTACATCTCCCTCAGAAACAAAGATGATGTTAGCACAGAGTTACACCATCCTGCACCTACCCTCTGCTTGTATGGAGTTCAAACAGAAATTGGAAACATTATTAGGAACATAACACGGATCCAGATTTTGCAGTTAGAGTACACAGAAGCATAAGATCAGGACTGCATTAAATCATCTCAGCAAACACTCAACACTGAGGCAAGATTAAGTGTACCTAGATTGTCTTGTTTATACCACTGTTAAGACCTACCAACAGAAGTGACCCCACAGCCTGCTAGGTAACCTAGTAAAGAACAGAATTACATTACTGTTAGGGGCTAGATCATTAACTGGTGTAAACAAACAGTAATCAGTGCGCCAAAGAAGACACCTAACTACATGAAGAGGGATCATGAAGGTGTCACAGGGATTGTGAAGGTGTCTTCCATCCTAATAGCTTCGGGTCCAGAAGATAACAGCAGTGTAAACTACTGCTGTAACTCTCCGTAGCAACTCAGATGCAACGAGCGTGACGAGCAATAAACATCTCAGATGTGAGTACACCAGCACCTTTCAGGGCTGACACCTGCATAAACTAGCACTGAATTCCGAGCACTGGCCATTAAAATACGCCATTCACTGACCTTAACATTTCCAGTTTTGCATATTAATTTTCTCTCTAAAATAACCAGGTTCTAATATTGTTTCATAGGGTACATCATTTCAGTGACCCTGACTTATGCTCAGTAGCACCTGGGAGCAGGCTAGATACTCTCATCCAAGTTCTGTCATAAGACTTTAGTGGAAAGGTCACACTATTCAAAAGAAAGCTGTACCACAAGACTTATTTTTGCAGCTCACAGAAAGGGTTTTACCCAGATCCACATGACCACGTTGCATTCAGCTCATTTTCCTCCCGCTGCCTTGCCCTGTCAGCCAATACATCATTTGCACACGACGTTTTCATCTGGTTTAATTTGTGCCCCCACAAAGAATGAGAGATGCAAATCTGAATGCTCTTCTTCCTAATTACAATCAGCACCAGCAGCCAAAGAATTAGGATTTAGGTGCTCGGATTTATGCCACAGTTGAAAGAAGAAAAAAAGCAGTTAATTGAACGGCACCCTTAGATAACAAGTACCAAGCTACGAAAAGTACAACCAGAGTCACCAACCTCCAGAACTGCAGCAGAACAGCAAAGTCTGACGTGTGTCAATAAGGGTATACAAGAGTCCTTCACAGGATTTACGCTGTATATTTTAAGAAGCTAGAAGGATTTAACAAAATTACTGTACTGACAACCTTAAAGCTAACTGCATATGTTTTGACATCATATATGGTATAGCAGGATACCTCCACAAAGTGGTGCATTCCAGACAACTCGTGCCAGCGTTTTGAGTAAGATATGATTTATATTTACTTTTGGTTTGTATTTTTTACTAGGGGATAAATAACAAAATAAAACATGTCACATTTTGTTTATTCTTTTTTTTTTTTTTGGCTTTCCCAGCCAAGCATGCTCTCAGTCTGCAAACATTTAACATTTTCAGCATCAGTGCTTTACCACAGAAGACATCTGAAGGTTATCCTCTTCCCTTTACTCTAATAAATTATATAACTCAAAGATTGATCAAAGCACTCTCTCAACTTGAGCAAAGTAATGAAAGAAAAGTTTAAATTAAAATCATTTAAATTTCCTCAGTATTGAAAATGTGGCTGTGTATGGCAGAGAGAGGAGGGGGCGGGTTTTTTTGTTGCTGATTTTTATTTTTAAGCAGACATAATCAAATCTTCTTTTAAAGTTGCAATTAATTCCTAGCTGGGAGAGGGCACAACCCATATGGAATTAAATTTCTCTTTGGAAATCATGTGTTTGCATTCCTCCTATATGATGATTTTTACCACACCAGAAACTTCCTAATTAATTGCAACCTACTTCACTATACTGAAACAGATGTAAATAAGAACTTTTTCTAGTCATTATAATCATCCTCACCACACATGTATGTAAAGGAAGGCACTAGAGACTTGTGCACCTACAGACTAAATGGCATTGCACCACCTCCTGCAGAACATGTGCTTTTTTTTTTCCCCCTAGGTGAATGAAGGAGGGAGGCATGATTTCAGAAGAAATTCACTCATTGCTACTCTCATTCTGCTCCAAGGGAAGTCAATGCTTAGAGCTCTTTGAATATCCCACCTGAAGCAATTGACTTTTAACAGAAATTGGCTCTAAGGGATGAAACACAAAATAGAACTTGAAAAAGTCACTCTCACTGCATTGTGCTTCTTAGTCAGGGAGATACTATCAGAACCCGAGCATCTGGGAAAATCAGCCAAGTGATTGAGCTTGGTTTTAAGTAGAAAGAGGCTGGCAGGATCACAGGAGAGTTTAAATTATTGGAAAACTTAAAAGTGAGAAAAAGTTAAAGCAGTAAAACCCAATGAAAACAAAATACTGGAGACTGAAACATGTCCAGGAGAGGCAAACATGGCCTAATGCCAATCACCATCAGCTTGAAAGATGGTACTTATTAAGAAGAGTTTCATAATCAACAGGCTGTTTTGGAGTAAGCTGTGGAATCAGGAAGAGGGTAGCTCAGATGATGGATACTGCCTGTGGAAAACTTACAATAGACTTGCTAACAAAGATCCCTGAAAATATTAAGAGACTAAATAGGAAATTGCAATAGTCTCCCAGTCAAGCTCTATCTTAGCATCTATTTTCCTGTCTAGAAGTCATCAGTTTTAAACTAATCCATTGTCCCAACAGGACTGTCTTTGAGGTTGGAGGCCAAAGGCCTCCATAATAAAGAGGAGGTGGTCCTTTGAAGCCAAACGATCACTGCTTTCACCTCTTAATCGCTGAGGTAGCACCCTTAGTTTATGCAGCACTATAAAAAGTGAACCATGACTCGCTACATCATAGACTGTAACGCAGTGCAACCCCAAAAGGAAAGAAACCTCCCGTTACCCAGCCTACGGCACTTCTGAAAGGAACATTATTAGGTTAGGAAAATTCAGTCAATGTGATTGGTATGAATATCTAATTTTTAGATCTCTTCAGGCTCTGGATCAGAATTTGCGAAACCTGCATTTAATTTCTGTCTCTGCCAGAGGCTTCCTGTGTGACCTTGGGAACATCACTTTTTTTGGCCTCTTTGATGGCTCATAGGCCAGAGACCTGCTTTCCTAACACCAAATCTACTTCACACGACCTTCTTCTGCTTTGCTCCCAAAACTATTTTTGTTTCATCACATGCAGGGGCTGTGTGAGAGTAGGGAGACAAACTGAACTCCTTTTGATAATAAAAGGGTGAAAAATAGATTTGTCAGTTGGTACCTTGCCTTGGCTTTTATTCAGTTTCTTGTCTCACCAAGTATATTCAGGACTCGGAGGGGCTACTCCAGTGCCTTGGTATTTGTACTCAAGATGTCTCCTCCTCAATGCAATAGGCTCTCACTTTCAACCGCTAACACATCCCATTCCTCATCTGTGTCAGGGGCTGTATGAGCCTAACAGCACCGTCTTCAAAATAACAACACCACAAACAAAAAAACCAACACAAAAAACCCTACCAAACAAAAAAACAACAAAACCCACACCACATTTAACAACATCCAAGTGTTCCACATCTGCACTGTGCTCAGCCAGACTGAAAATGTGTTCTGAGTAAGTGATGGAAACAGGTCAGTGTAAATACTTGGCAACAACAACAGACATGGCAGTGTCCCGCTTTTTATTTCAAAAGCTAGCACATAGCCTCTGTAATGGAAAAAAATCTCTTGAGGACAAGGTGATTTGCTCCAGATAGACATTCAGCATGCCTGTTTTGATGTTCAGCCTGAGAAATCTTTTATTATGTAAACACACCTCCCCAGAGGTAGGATTTATATTTCTTCATTTATTTGACAATCAGAAAGGTCAAATATACCACATTTCTTCAAGTGACATTAGAACTAATGTCCTATCATTAGCATTTTGAGCTGCTGTCACTGAAGTCAAGCATTTTAGCAGCACAGCTATTGCTCTCTTCCCTATCTTTTTTTTTTTAGGATGCTCCCAAAAAAGCAAAGTTATCAGTGCAATCATCTTTGACTTGTACTTTGAGGGAGCCTAGCTAATTTTTCACACATCAAACCTACTCAGCTTGTTTAAGCACTCAGGACAAAGAGAGCAAAACCAGATAGAAGCATTTTGCTTTTGGAAGCAACCCTTAACAATGTATAACTTTGTGGTAGTAGATGGATATGGTTTCAATTCTAACCTGGATCAGACTCTAAATATTCTGACACGGATCAAGCAGAATTGCCAAAACATATTCTTCCCTTTCAAAACATTCCATTGGCTCTAGCCTCATTAGGCAGTTTAAACACCATTTCATTTTTAAAAATTAAAAATACAGTGTTAAAAGGTTACATTGAAATAGCAAAAAGATGTGGAACGGCACTGCAATGGCACTTCAATTATTCTATTTTTGCACTCTGAGGTACCAGACTGTTAGCTGTCAGATTAAAATTAGGCATTGCCCAAATGAATAGCTGTTACATTTACTAGGTTCATTTCTACCAGTTATTCTGGAGTGACCAAAATTAAAACCATTGTTTTCCTCTTATGTGGCAGGTTAAAGCAGCTTGCTATAAACATCACTATGAGAAACACTTCAAGAACCACAGTTGGCCCAACTTCAGAGTAGGATTGGACCAGATGACTTTCAGAGATCCCTTTCAACCTAAATTACTCTATGACATCCTTAAATGTCTTTTTCCACTTCTTTTAAATCAATTTACTAAGCATTTTCTTGCTTGCATTGACAAATACATTAAATTCTATCACACAGTTTCTGCTGGCCACACAAGTTGCTCAGTCACATTTTTAATCAACTTTATGGCAGCCTTTAGCATTGCCCTGGTTCTTCCACTGTCACAGCTTCCCTTTTTATTTGGTTCCTAAAGAAAGGAATTCAAATGCCATTTAAATAAATAAATAAATAGCATGTTTATACTTCCTTTAAACAGAAGAGGTTTTACCATAATGTTCTGGAGTAATAATACAACTTATGTAACTATTAACCTTACCCAAGCTTTCATCCACTTCCCTATAACAAGTTTTACAGATTTACCAGTTTATCATTTGCATTTTTGCAGAGCAAAGAAAAGGAAAAAAAAGTGACCTTACTAAGGTAAATATCACCATGAACCCATCATATTTCTAATCTCCTGCTTTCTTCTCCCATGTGGATGGGCATTCAGCACAGTCCTGGCCTGACTATCTTGGTAGTCCACAGTGCTTAGGATGAAATCTTAAATTCTCTTATGTTTACTATTTTCCCCAATGAGATTAGCAGTGCCACACAACAGTGATTTAGACCAGAGGATGTAGGTAAAAAGACACAGGTATATAGAAACCAAACCAACTTATTGGTGGCAAATTCCCCTGCTCACACATCCACAGATAAATTGTTCATGTAACGACACTGACTTGTGCCCCCCTGACTACTAACATCCCTTACAAGATGCTCCCAAGAAACCACACTATTAGAGAATTAAAAGCTCACCCTACAGGCTATAATAATTTGTTGGGGGGGGGTGGGTGTTCAAGAAAATCAGGGTAAAGAGAAGCACATTACTAAAACTATCTCTGTGGAATCCTACGAGATATTATATAAAATATTATGCACATTATATTAGTAATTAGCTCAGAAAAGAGTAAATAGCAAAAGGACAAAATAACATACCTACTTCAAGACTTTATAGTCATTATTATGGTTTAGAAAGATCCTGGAGCACTTGTAGAACCTTCCCCCAGACATCAGCTGAACACTGAAAACAAGATCTGAACTTGACAAATGATTACTAGCAAACAAACAGAAGACCATGGTATAAGCTTGTATGGGACACTTGTTGAGAAAGCAGGCAGGGTACATCATGGGGAAAATCACTTCATAGTTACACTCTTTCTTATAATTCTGCCTATCTGCAGCCGAGTAAACCCAGAGACATCACAAAGTCCCAAACCAGATCTTTTATCTAGACCACAATGCTCGTCCTTAGGGTTACCTGAGTTGCTCAGCCACCAGAGGAACACAATGCTTCTTGGAATTATTTTAGCCAGAATTTTTCATGGCACATTTTTCAAATTGTAACAATGATCTCGACAAGCAGCAGAATTCGTTTCCTTGTAGTGCTTGTAGCCCCACACATCAAGCTAACCCCATACCTAATACTCAGTGACACAGAAGTGACAGTTGCATGTGTTGAGAGATAAATGTACAGATAGTAAATGAACAGATTAAAAGTTGTGACAAAATAACAATATCAGAATTTCACCCTTTTCATCATACAGGTTAAAAAAAAGGGCGAACCAATTCTTAGGTTTATTATGCTTTCTTTTAAATGCCTATTAAACCAACTTTAAAAAAAAAAATCACCAGAGTAGCCTAGGCCAGCAGTACCAATTCATCTAGTTAAATGACACCAAGATATGCTGTTCATACCACTAACAAGGATTAACATGCTGATGGTATTCTAAAGATAGCATTGTTAAATAAGCCAAATACACCCCAGGAATCAGGCTCAATATATAATGCCAATCTATGTCCATCAATTAAGATGACACACAGACTGCTAAAAATATACAAATCCGTATATACTGGTCCTCTGAACCCAGTCCAGCTCTCTAAACCTACAGCCTGTGGATACAGGCTGATAGATGTGGCCTGTGAAGTCCAACAGTATTTGTAGTCAGCAGTGCTCAGTCAGCAATCTGTCTGGAGCATAACATTCTCATTCTCTGTACCTCTGTAAGGCACTTGGGTCTACTGAATAGCAGTAGGTAACAAGAGTATTACTAGATTTTTCAAAGGGGATTCTTTCACATAACAAAAGTGATAATTGAAAAATGATTATATCTGTTAACCCTCTAAATGAGCTTTTACAAGAGAAGGGAGCTCTGGGAAACTAGATGAGCAAGCCTCTCCTGAGCAGCCTTTTGCAACAGAATGTTTCCTATAGAGAAGCCCATCCTGAGCTGCACAGACAATGCTGAAACACCTCTGCAAAACACACCACAGCCTTGAACTACATGTTAGTGAAGCTGTATTTGTAAGGGGCACAACTTGATGAGTTCCCTGGCAAAGGCAGAGGAGATAAGAGAGGCAAGGGAAATGAGAGGAAAGGAAGCATAAGTAAGGACTCAGTCGAGCAAAACGACTTGGGAAAACAAACAAAACCACCCACAACAACATAGTATTTCAATGCTTTCTAAAGCATTCAGTCTTCCACTCATACATGCAGAGTGAAAAAAACCAAACCATTTGTTTTTATAAAAGGCTGGCTGAAAGTTTGTTAGAAATGTGGGTACCGCTGACAGCAAACAGTGAAGATTAGAAGTGAGTTGTTAAGCTCCCTTGTAACTGCTACCAGCATTCCATTTCCCTCTAAAAACCAGCAGAGAGACCAGTTCCAGTAAGAAGAGCATAAAAGAGATAGAAGCTGAGAGACACGGCTGAGCAGTAGAACCTGGTGTGCTTCCATTGCCGGCACGGGACTAATTCCCTTCTGCTTTCCATGAATCCTGAAGCTGCAGCAACCTTGACAACAAGTCATAAGTGGTGGCAAATCAGTTGATTCTCCAGATACCTTTTTGTTCTTGCAGGGTTTGAGGAGAGATGCCAGGTGTATCTCCAGGATACCCCCTCTGACACTGCAGAAACTAACTTTGATCTGCCAACCTCAGCTGCAGAATAGAAGCACCTTTGACAACTTCTGCGCTCTCAGGAAAAAAATAGCAAAAGGCAAAGCATCTAAACAGAGTTTTTCCTCTTTTTCTACCCTCACAAACACAGACAGCCCCAAAGAAAGTAACTGTTCACCATCCTTAAATGGCCACACACTCAAGTTCACCAGTTCGGGGTCATTTAATAAAGCACATCAGTGAAAAAACAGCACGACAACCATTCTTCATAAATACATCCAGAATACAGTTGTGGCCTAACCTAGCACGCTTTAAAATCCAGCTCCTGAATCTGTTTCCTGTCTGCCACTGAGTCCAGCCTGGGACTTCCCCAATGCCTGCTGCACAGCATCAGTGGTGACAATTACCTGTTCAGAGGGGTTGTGTTTGATACTGATTTTGTATCTACTCCATTTGTTTATTATTTTAATTAAAGCTGCTGTAGTTTTTTTAACTGGTAAGTCTCACTCCCTTATTCCCTTTCTCCCTGGGAAGGGAGAGGGGTTAACAGAGAGCATCTACTATATATAGGTCTAGGGGACAGTCCTGACCCTAAACCTTGACATTCACATACCATGCAGAAATGCAATCTTGACCACTTGATTTCACAGTAACCCAAAAGCAACATTTCTAACAAGAGCATTACCCCAGCACCCTTCCAAAACCAGCTCCTATTACAACAATAGTCTGCAAAAGCTCTAAAGAGTAAGGTGTATGACTCCCAGGGTGTCCTGTAAATACTCTGATACTCAGAAGGCAAGGAGCAAATAGACACATGATGATGGAAGGAGGGAACAGTCGCCCCCATGTTGACAGTTCTTGGAGAAAGAAAATGATTTGCATTTGCTTTGTCTTGCAGGAAATGTTTCCTCTTTATTTCTTGTACACAAGTATTCCAAAGATGCACAAATGTAACTCTGGAGCAGGAATGTTAGATATTAAGTCTAAAAATAAACCGAGGGGCTCAAACTTCAAGTTCTGAAGGCAAGTACATGATTAAATGGCTTTTTTTCCTCATCTGAGAGAGCTCTTCCCCCTAGGAAAGGATAGTAAGGTACTGTGTACATTTTCATTTCACTTAATTCCTTTATATTTTATATAAGAAAAAGTGAGCAGAATCAAAGGGTGAAGGTCCCCCACTAGCTAATTTCAGGTTTGCCCCCTAATAATCAGTGGAAAGAACTTCTACAGGGAGCGCTTCATACTCTACATCAGGCTGCATGAGGGACAGGGACCCCAGTGGAGTCAGACGCTTTTCTTTGGAAAGCCAGAAAAATCATTGCCTCAAGGCAGATGGAAGAGGCAGGAGGACAACCCCAGAAGAGCTTCAGCAGTAGAATTTTTCAAAATAACCTTTCTTACAAATATATTAACAATGAGTTACAGGGATGGATTTTAAGCACCTGAAGATTAACAAGGTTGCAATTAGAGAAAGAATTCAGGCTGGAAGAATGAAGTAATGTTCCTCATGCATGACCAAAGAACTGTTTTTAAGAGCTGCTAGAGGTGTTGTGAGAAACCTTCAAACCCAAGAAAAACCTTAGCTTTATTAGGACACAACCTAATGCCTAGTAAGTGAGCCGAGACAACTCTTCGACACCAGTTGCAAAGGTAGGATGCCATTTGGCAGCTGTTAGGAGATGGAACAGTTGCCCAGTTCTGCAGGACTGTTTAATTAATATTGAGTCTGAAAAAATAAAAAAGTTGAGATTTGAGATCATGCCATAAGGCTCATGAAACTGCATCAAAATGCAGAAACAAAGTGCTTTCTTAACATTTGCTGCAAATGTGTGTCAGATTTAAAACCAGCAATCCATTCCTGCTTCTTAGTGGTGTAGAGCATTGCTGTGGACTGCTGAGTAGCTGTCATGCTATGCAGCCTGGCTGCTTTCCAGTCCTGGGTGAAGCAATCCCCACAGTATTTGCATGGAAGAAATGATGGGTTCCTTTGATGTGAATGATTTCGAGCAAATAAAAGGTGGGTTTGGGTTTTTCTGGCATTTATACAAGTTCTTCATTGATGCCTCTTGTTCACAAGTGAGAACCTATACCTGGCGTCCCAGGAACTCCTCAAAAGGTTTAAGTATTCTCTCCGAAGCCCCATGTAGAAAACATCCAGCCTTCACATCTTACATTGTGCTAGCCTTTGCAAAACTGAAAGCAATCCCTCCTTCAATAGCTGTTCCTCTGCCTATTCAGGAATTGTCGGCTGCAAGTACGCTGTGAAGGAGACAGTTTCTTTGATACAACACAAGTGGTTTTTATCGAAATGCATTTGTTGGTTTAACTTTACAGCTTTAGACAGTTTCTGCAAATAATTTTTGATAATTACTTAAATGTTGTTTCATATGAAAGCCATTACTACTAAAATCTGCAGTACTCCACCAGCTTAAAAAAAAGAAATGGGCAAAGTTGCAAGCACAGCTCATCTATCGTTTCTGACTCAAGCAGGGTTGCAAATGCCGGAGACTGCTGGCATTTTGAAATGTCTGGAAACTCCTGCAGTTTTCTGGACTTACATGGTACAGCTCTTGGTGCTCCACAGACACCACAGCTGATATACTGAAAAAAAAAAATTCAAGATGCATTTCTCAAAAATGTGTGTAGTATGCTCCACGCCTGGTTGAAAAGAGGAAATCCATACACCAATGGCTGCTTAGTCAGGCACACAGGGCCCCGTGCTCATGCTCAATTTAGAACAGGTATAAATTTTGCACCATAACAACACAGAGAGTGTGATACATGAGGTGCTCCAAATGTTCATTGGCCTGCTAGAGTCCATCTCTGCTCTGAAATTTATTCCCTTGCAACAAAGGACCACCAGCATTAGAGGCTTACAGAAGAGGAATAGCACGTCTGCCATTACAAGCAAGGCTATATTAAAACAAGATTCAAACCAATAATCTAGTAAATCCTTAACCTGACTGGGAAGCACTTCCAGCCTGTCAGTTTATGTCCCCTTGCAATTTACTCCTGGCTGTAAGTGACACTGGCAAACCCAGGCAGAACCTTCTGAAAACAAGAGGACCTTGCAGCATTACAAGTAGAAGTGGGTTGGGGGAAACTGGTAAGGTTTCTGAGCATCTGCACAAAGCCCTCAACCTTCACCAGTGAAGTACCAGGCAGGTGCATGCTTACCTCTTTTTTCTAGATGATAATTATATTAGCCCTGTCCAGGTCCTGACACCAGTAGGACTGCTTGGGCATTTGAAGATTCAGTCAAGAACAAGTTAAGTGTGCTTTCAGCCCCCTCACCCTGTATCTTTATTTCCACACCTTGGGGTTTTCCTGCCCTTTCAGGTTTTTTTTGGTCCCCACTTCCATCTCCATCTGTGCTGTGTCAAGATACGCACCACGTCACCTGCCCAAGCATGAAGGAGAACAGTCCCAGTGTAACATAACCTTTAAAGGAAGGTTTAATCTGGAGTTTCATCCCTTTTTTCTAAGTTACTTTTCTAATCAGTTCTGCAAACTGGTTGGAAAATAACCAGCTTAACTAGAAATTGAGCATGAACCCAAAATATTAGACAAGACTTTCCTGGAAAGGTGTTTCTCCCAGTTTCAGGGCATGTGATTATTTTAAAACTTGAGGGGGAATAAATAAAAATATCAGTTTCTAAGACTTCTCCAGAAATTTAGCTCCAAATCCAAAGAAACACTTTGTCAAAGAAGGAACCGTTACTTCAGTAAAATGAGTCTTCTGGTAGATGCAGTAATTTAAGGTATAAAAATAAAATGTTTGAAAGTAGATCTAATATTTTCTCTCTTTCAGTAACTGAAAGAGCGGAGGATAAAAAAAGTGGGTTTGGAGGTTTTTTTAGTCTGTAATTGCAAAGGTTACAAACACTAGAGCTTTATATAAGCATGTAGATTCCAATCAAAGATAACAAGCCTTTCTTTAAGGCAACCACCAAGACCTAGGAAAATTTAGGCTCCCAGCTCTGTGACCAAAACAAATATCAAATAGATCTCTTCGGCAGGATCTACAGAGAAAGCAGCACTGGTTACTCAGGCGCCATAACAATTTTGGCTGTTGCCAAAATTAGTGCCAAGACACCGTTCCGGCTTTAACAAGCTTATTTTAGCACACTTAATTTAAGTCAATTAAGTTAAACTTAACTGCTGGAAAATTATGAATGGGATGTCCAAATACAGCTTGCTTCAACTAATCTGATTCTCAACCAACTTTAACTTTAACCAGGGCAGATTTTGTTTGTTTGTTTGTTTAAACAGGACATACACACGCTTCTGGGATAGCTCAAACATTCGCTAGCAAGTAGCATTTGTGTTTTCAAGTGCTGTAGTATAGAAAGTCTTTGTATAGACATTATGTTCCTAAAAACACTGAGGCTGTTAAGCTTGTGTAAAATTTTTGCAGTAGCTTTGCATTTCCTTACTCATAATAGAAAAAAATAATAAAAAAACCAAACACACAAAAAGACCAAACTCATTAGGACGGAGATTTTTGGGTGGTCGTGGTTTTTGTTTGTTTGGGGTTTTTTCTTTTTTAAAAATACACTTGGGGAGACATAGCCTTACACTGGTACTCTGAATCAGTTTTCTAGAGTCTCTCAATGTTCAACCACAAAGGAAATTGCAGTGCAGAAAAGAATGACTACATATAAATGCATTTCTGAAAAAGGCAAATAGAATAAAAATAAAAATACTTGTCCAGACTTCAAAATTCCTCCACAGTGTTTGCCTCCCAAGCATTTCAGCAGCTGAGTTTAAGCCATATAAACTAATTTCTCCTTGTCAATTTGCAGACAAGGAGACCACCACAGCACATTCTGAAAAAATAAGAATAAAAGAAACAGTCCCAGCTGAATACCTGCATTACTCTTCTGAGGTGTTACTGGGGACGTAAGTATTCTGTTAAATGAAAGTTACCTCCAACCATCTACAAAGCTCTGCGATTTTTCTCCTCCAAATCCCTTTTTAAAGCTCTGCTCTGCCACAACCATCACAAGAAAAAAAAATAAATTCAACTTTGGCGCCACTGGAAGTCTAAATTTTACATCTGTGTCTACTGTTGTCACTCATTTTCCTTGCAACCACTGAGACCTGTTGCATCTTTGGTTTCTGTTCATTTCATGGTAGGTTTTGGGTTTGATTTTTTTTTTTGGGGGGGGGGGGGGGGGGGGGGGTTGTGGTTTTGGGGGGTTTCTTTTGGT
>JAAGNO010024997.1:97565-119678 GCA_033439905.1 Ceryle rudis
TTTGTTGCAATGGCTTGCGGTGGTTTTGTTTGTAGTGTGTGTGTGTTGGGGGGGGTGGGGGGGGGGGGAGCGCGCCGGTGGGGGTGTGTGGGTTGTTTTTTGGTGGGTTTTTTTTGGTTGGTTTTTTAACCCATATCCATGAAGAATCTTGTGAAACTAGATTACACAAGTCCTAGGCTTCATCTATTACACAGTCTTGAGTCCTAGGCTTCAGCCATGTGCCAGCATTCCGATGAGTAATACATTTATCTAATGACACTGAAGCCAATGGGAAAGAATTTAGAAGCAGGCAAAAACCTAAGGAGGGCTAGAAATGGAAATCAGTCAGATACTTCCACAAAAGGCTGGAAAGGTTCCATGAATTTGTGCACCAAAGCTCCTTTGTAGGTGCCATTTCAGTGCTGATGTCATCAGAAAAGTTTGCCCTAATAAGCATGGCTTTTTAATGGTACCAAGATATACTCTGGTCTTGAAATTGATAAATTCAGCCCAGTTTAATACTTAATACAATGTGTTCCATTTAATTGGTGGATAAAGAATATGCTTTTTAATTATGTACAGAGACAGCCTGGATTTAACAAAAATAAATTATAATCCAGAAACTGCAAATGGTAGGTGAGTAATAGCATTTACACTTTCAATAATCATGGTCAAGTTTTCTTTGTGTAGATCTCTAGGATAAACTCAAGAGATGATTACTGTAATTAAGGAATTTACAGATCTCTTTCTTTAGAGACAAGCTATCTGGCAGATATTTGCAGTCTCTCGAATAAACTCCCTCCAATCCTCTGAAGTCACCATCTTCTGCTCATTAGGTTCCCAACCAGCAGATGCATGGTGTTGGTCAAAGCCCTATCCAAGCCAAATGGTTCTTGCAAATAGACATATTTTCCAGTATCTGGCTTCTCCAGACACACGGGGTTACTTCCAGCCCCAGGGTAGGAGGCAGACTCCAGCAAGCTTCAACCCATCACTCACTCAAGCATTGCATAGCCAGCTACTCCAGTTACAGCCCCAGCTACATCTAGGTTAATACAAAGTTATTTCTTTGAGAACAGAAGAGAAAACCCCAGACTTACACAGGTGTAACTGACTATTGCTTCTCTCCAAGAAGGTTCCACCCCCACAGTCCCAAACCCCCAGGGGTTTATATGGTGCAACTTAACAGATATGCAAAAGAAGGTTATCCCCTGCTAGTTTAAGTTTTACATCTGTGGTTAGATGGGTTACCCAAGCCTGCATCATAGGAGATCTTCCTTACTGACATCTACTTGTCAAACTTCAGCTGGGAATGAGAGTATCTGCTCACATGCCACAGATACTGGAACAACTGGCTACACCTTCAGATAGGGTGTTCTTATCAATCAATGCCTTAGCCATCAAGTAGCTCCAATATAGCATCCAAGTCTATCCTGAGCTAGTTAAAACAATACTGACTACAGAAGTCAACCAAATCAGTTGAGTGGAGGATTTCACATCAAGCAATCTGGGTTGCTCAACTTTGAATAACCTCAGGAAGGACGATTTTAAGAAGATAGATGTGAGGAACACGCTGAATCTCTTAGACTGTGTGTACAAAAAAAATTATCAGTCAGTCAGTTACTAGACTATGGAGACAGTAGCTGTTCTCTACATTGTTTGTTAGCTCTGTAAAGCCATCACATTTGCAATACACTTTGAAATGACTGGTTCAAGAGAAAAGGGGATATTCAATTACATTAGAAGAGCTTACACTGAGTTTCTCACAATTCATGCATTAGGCTCTGAAATTCATTGCCACAGCTAAAAAAAAAACCCCAACCTTACACCACAAACCACACCCCTACACACTACTATCCAAAAGCAGATCAAATCTAGACACAAATAAGAATGTTTAGAGGAGTTAGAGTCACCAACCTGATTGTACTTCAGTTTTAGCTCAATTTCTCATTAGAAGGGATTAGAATGAAATTTTCATAGAAGCCTCTAATTCCTATGGGGTCTACCGTCCTCATCTCAAGCATCTGTTATGGTCATCAGAGAAATGGTAGTACGTTAGACAGACCACAAACACAATCCAATATGGCAATTACTCCATGTTTTCTTCTGCTTGATAAAAAGTTAAACAGTCCATCTGATGCTGCCATCAAAATGCAATCTTGGAAGAAAGCACTAGATAAACGTTTGAGTATGGACGAAAGAAAGACTGAATACGCTCAGTAGCAGAAACACGTCACGTTCAGTTCAGGAGATGCAAGATTACCTACCCAGGCCACAGTTTATCCCACCAACCCCTTTGAGTGTTCTGCTTTTCAGAAGTTACTATGTGAAATATTTCTTTAGGTTGCAGTGAAAACAGGCAGCGTTGCTGAGCTATACAGTTGGGTTAGGAAAAGGCAGAGTTCACTGTTTTATTTTTTAGATCAATGTGGACATTTCAGTAGGATTTGGCTGCTCAGGGAGAAAGGGCAAAGGAACAAGCTGATTATTTTCCTCTTAGTATCTTTTCTGTTCTTGTGGAACAGGCAGTACAGCAATTGTTTCTCAGAGCCAAATGAGAGAGGGAACAAAGAATATTCAAATCTCAGAGTTACTGTAAATGCGTTACAATTCTTCGTTAGCCAAATATTAAAAAAAAGGAGGAAAACTACCATTGTTGCTCACTGCTTTCTCCAAAACAATCACTTTCTATTAATATGCTAAAAAGTGACAAATATTAGTCACATGACCATTAATTTCTCTTCTTCCTGCCAGCACAACTGTGTAGGGATTGCATACTTTATTACCAGTTCTGTCATCCCTTTTTATATAATTTAGCAAAAATACAACACAGGCCAAATATATTGTTCTGGGAAGTGAGGTTTAAATTCATGGTGCGACTCACAAGAAACATAACCCAGCACCCTGGATCAACCTTAAGAAAATTCTTTAAAAGCAGAGACTTAAGTATCCCAATCACAGAATACACAGTGTCAGCAGTGGATCTGCTCTCAAGTACTGACAGGTGAAATGACTCTCACATGTTAACCGATGTTCCAGTACAGCAATAAACCCATTTTACAAATCATATTTAAGAAGATGGCCTTTAAAAATACCCAGGGGTATTTCATTCCTGCCAACACACTTAGAAGAGATTGAAGTGAAATCACACTGGTAAAAGAAAGAATGGGGTAAAAGCCTATCAGTTGTCTCAGACAAGAAGACTTTTTCTCTAGAGTGGGAAAAAAAAAAAATGAAAAACAAAAAAAGCAGTGGTAGGCAGAACCACTTTTCAAGCCCAAGAAATAATGTTACTTGTTTAAACTGCACAGCTCACTACCTACAATGTGAAAAAAGCATCTCTCACTTTTGATATGCGTGGAACAGAGAAAGTCACACGAGAAAGCACATTTGTAAAGATACTTCAAAATTTCAGCCAGTAAGAAGCAAACAGAAAGCAAAACCAATAAAGCAAGGCAGTCTTTAACAGAGTCTTCTATGTCCTCTAATCCAAACCAAAGAGGACGGGACTCTTCAAGGAGGGCACTAAAAAAAAAAAAATAATCACTTGACTTTTATGCCTTCATTCCCCAGACTCAGCAGAGAAATTGTACTCGCCCAGCCTTAGAAAGTGCTCTACAACTGATGGGTCACTGGTGACTTTGAAAAGTCAGAATTACTGAAACATGTTTTCTCACCTGATTAACAGTTCTTTTTCCCCGTTTTCTCTCTACCTGTTCAAGTGACAAAAAATATTTCACCCTGTTTTGCCTGTGTGCCTTATCTTCTGCTAGCTGGCAAGAAGAAAGCCTTGTTCTCCTGGGTCTTACTTCCAGTCCCTTCCAGTGATATGCAGAGTTCAGTGCTTACCTGCTTCAGAGGAGACCTCAGCACTATGAAGTCACCATAAATGAAGGCAGAAACACTTCCTCAAGCCTGAAGAGACTCAGAAAGAGTAGTCTGTGATGTTAACTTCATGCATTTCAGTAGGTCATAACTCTGATGCTAATGAAGGCACTTCAAAAACAATCACATTGACAGTTTTACTGCTAAGCATAATAGGCAGAAGAATTTAGGGTTATGGAAAATTAATTCATTTCTACTTCAGCCACAGGAACCTCTCAGCTAATCTATGCTAACTGGTTAAATGTTGTGTTGCTACCCAGTATGAGAAACTGAGGAAAGTCTGAAGCATATTTAGCTGAGTCTAAAACTACAAACATGCATAGAGACACTGGTATTTGATTATTCTTCCTTACAACAGACTCATTTCTGCATCTGTCTGAAGCACTCTTGGAGGCAGAAGAAATAATATAAAAAAAAAAAGTGTCTGGACAAGTTAGAAAGACATTCCTACACTCCAGAAAGCATTCAGCTCTGGGAAGGAGAGAAGAGAAGCCAGAAGAAACTAGAGACAAATAGCCTTTAGGAAGATACAGTGGAGCTGGAAGGGATATGATTAGTTCCATTTCTTGAAGAAAGGATTCAGCTTTGTAACATATGGGGAGAAGTGGCTTATGTCAGGGGGGTGGGGGGGGAAGGAATAGAAATTAGAGCTTTTCTCAGTCAATGGGCTGACTCTTTCTCTAAGGCTACCTTTTATGTGCATTTTCTGTGGTAATCACCTAAAACTTTAATGTAACATCGACTTTACAAACCTAAAATGTAATTTGTGGTTTTTATCTAGGATGATCCATAGGAATGAAATTGATGGCTAACACCATTATTTTTGATAACCATGAAATACTTCAACTGAAAGTGAGAAGGGAGATTTTGTACCCACTAAGCTGATGGAGCTCTCACTGAGAAATGTGAAATTATGCAAATGTAGAGTTTAAGAGCAACAGAGGAACTTTCTTCTATTATGCACACACAAGTATGAACAAAAGGTCATCCAGTGGTTAGCTAAGCTTCGCAGCAAACACAGCCTATTTAGGAACCACACAATGGTATATAAAGACTTGACATAAGTTATCAACAGCTACAGCAGCGATGGAAATTTGTGACTCCTGGAATGACTTAATTCTTAGCTGGTTTAAACAGGAATAAGCTGCTATTCTTCCTGGACTCAGATGAGGTATACTAGCACGCTTTGGGCAAATGGTGTGCACTCTAAAGAGAACTATTACTTTCCCAGCTCAAAAACAAGCATAAATAGGATAGTTAAGGTATTGTTCTCCATATTTAATCAGTTATACCCATAGCTTTGAAGAAATTAGTTCCTATTTTTCTTTAATCACGTGTCTTTCTGATGAGCAACACATGCAGCTTCAGGTCCATGTGTATTGAAATGTTTTTTATTAACCATTTGCTCACAAGATGAGTTAAACAACAACGAGGTTCCACTAATTCTAGTAACAGAAACTAAGAAATTGGAAAAAACAAAAAGAAAAAAAAAATCCAGTTCAAATCACTTCAAGATTAGGACCAGTAGGTCAAAGCTTATAAAAACCAGGCCTGACATTCTCATACTTCCAGATTTCTGAAGAATAGTTTTCTATTTTATTAATATTAATAAGATAAGCCACAAAACAGTTCTTTGCTGGGACCAGTCATAAAGCAGTTTAAAAATACAACTTCACATCTACCCTATATGTATTTCCAATCCGAGGCTAGACTCCATTTTGCAAAGAAACTTTCATCTTACGTGCAATTGTGGATGTCATGTGCAGCTAAAGACGCAAAAATACTACTACCTCATTACGTGTTCTGATATCACTGGTTCTCATTACTTTCAAACACAGTCTAGTGCTGGTAGCGTATTAACCTTTACAAGTACCTTGGAATCACAAAGTTTTACTTTGTATTTAAATTACTGCTAAGATGCATTTCATTGCCAGGAAATCCTAGACTTCATGCTGAAGAGTAAAAATAACATGGAACTCTTTATCAGAGAGAGATTACCCTTAAAACTGCACTACACCTCACATGCTGGAGCACCTTGGGGCATTTATTCAAAGTGATCGAGCACGAGTGGGAACGTTTGAGCCAAATGCATAAAATCTATAAAAGGTAATCAAGTCTAATGGTTAGGTTTTTCAAAAGCTTTAAACCCATTTAAAAAAACCAAACAAACTTAAAGCTATCTCTGCTAAACAGATTATTCTGATAACCCAACCGAAGACAAAAAGTAGTCGTGTTATTTTAACTGATAGTTTTTTAAATAATTTTTCAGTAAACAAATAAGGAATAACTTTTCCAAATCACCTGATACAGCGACTTTCTAACACTTTCACAGAAGATACCTTTTCCCTCCCCTCTCTTTTTCCTTAAAAAAACCCCAAACCCCACATTTTCTCCTCTTCTTACCACAGCAGTAACAACAAACCATGCAGTATTAGCATATAAGAGGACAAAGGGAAAGTTCATTGCACCACTGGTCATCATATCTTACCAGTTTGCAACAGAACATGCATGTTAGTAACATTTCCACCCAATGATAGTTAACTTTGACTGAGCTTCCAGATAATTTAATTTATGCCCTAGTTCACAAAGGGGATTAAGTAGGAGATATCTGACATTATCTTTCATTACAATATACAATACACTATGTTGCAATAAAATTAATTGACCAGAGTATTTCTCAGCCCTGTAATTCCACTCATTTGAATAATTCCGTCACAAACATTTCCAAAAAGCTTCACAGCTAGATTGAGTTTAAACACTAGAGTAACAGATTTATTACTGCTCCAAAAGCACCAACAGGTCGTTCAGATACAGAAGGTGGAATTTGATCAGAAGTCTTCAAGCCTTATAGCTACCACTGCAGCTTAGTGACTACAGTGCCTTTCTTGCTCACTTTCCTCTCAACAGTCTCCCGACTTTCACCAACATTTTGCAACATCACACGTGTCCTACAGACTTCAGCCGCTAACCTGAAGTAATCTGTGGTTAGCTGACAGATTGCAGTCTCCCTCTACCCCTTTAGAATGGCTAGATTTTATTAAAATTGGACCTTCTAACGAAAGGTAAAATTAGTCAAGCTAGTTTTCTGCTAGGCAGTACATTATCTATAAACATATAAAGTGATTTAGCATACAGAACACTAACGTGCAGAGGCAGCTCCCCCACGCTATCCACATGTACAAGGCAGCTTAGTGCTGAAACAACACTTCAGCACATTGCGCTGCTTATGTTTGTTTTTTGTTTTTACCCAGCTGCAATTAACATCTCCTCTTCAATGCAGTGAAAATTTAGCCACTGTATTCAGATGTGGATTTCCCTTGTGATTACACTGACACCTAAGCTTTAAAAGCTTTCACTAAACCAAAGACTCATTTTTATGTTGGCACTCAAAAGTTACAAGACCAAATCCCTGCAAATCCATCCCAGCAGCCTGTCTTTTATTCCAAGGGCTGAAGAAATGACTCTTCGATGATCATACACGGAAGGGACTCTAGAAAGGCTCGCAAAATTTGTGTCCTTGGTACTCGTGTACCACCACCCAAGCTCCAGTATACATACACCATGTTTTATCACAGCTTTAAGTGTTTTCGTAAGGGACATCAAGAGGTCATCCTCCGTACCTCACTCCCAGCATAGTATCAGCCCTGGTTTGATCATTCTTGACAGGCACTTACCCAACTTCTCTGTGTTATCCAAAACCAGATTATATAGTCTCCCACGTGGATATTTCAGTGCTTCATCTCTTTTTTTTTTTTTTAACAGATTAAGTCACCAAAAACCTACTTTTAATCCATCTACCCATAGTTCAAGTCCATTACTACTTGTCCTACTCATCACAGAGATAAGACTTATTTTAGTTTTAGAGCAGGCTTGCAGACTATTGTGTCACCCCCTCTGGTACTCCCTTCATCAGGTTAAAGAATCCAGTCTATTCAGTCTGTCCTCATCCTCTTAACATCTAACAATCCTCAGTGTTTCCCTTTTGTCTCACTACAACCAGTTCAAGTCTCTCAAAATGTAATGCTTGAAACTGGATTATGACATCCCAGCTGAAGTCTTACAGACACAACAAGGACGGGGAAAAAAATAAATAAATAAAATATTGTGTCCTTCCTGCTATAGTCCTGTTCAAATCTTTAGCAATAGAGCAACACAGCTAAATCATCTTTCCCTAGTCACTTAAGCAGCACTGGATCTTTCTCTGCAGAACCTCTGCTTACCCCATTGCTTCTCATTCATATATATACACACAGGTAACTGCTACCACCAAATAATCACTTTATTTCATCCTATACTTTTCAGATCACTTCTAATTTACCAGAATATTTTGAATTCTAATCTCACCCTCAAACACAATTGCAGGTCATCTTTGGTTCATTACAGCCTTTAATAAAATAGCCTAGTCATCACTGAAATCTTCAAACAACCAATGTCTAAAGAGACCCTGAAGAAAGTCTGTTTGGTAGAGCCTGTCATTTTGGCCACAAATCACTAGCAATGCTTCTACAGTGCAATTGCCCAACTGATTTTGAACCTACCTTACAATAGTTTCACCTAGCTCACATGTCTTGAATTCATTACGAAAGTGTTGTGTAAAACTGGTTTAAAAGCTTCTCTAAAGCCAGGCTACAGAGGGATTTATTGCTCTGCCTCTATCCACAGAGATGTTGCCCTGCCATAGAATGGGGTTACATTAGTTAAACATGATTTGTTCTCGAGATATGTTTGACTGCTCTTGGTCCTCTATTTCCTAGATATTTCCAAACTGTACATTAATATGCTCCAGAATTTTGCCAAAGGTTAAAATCAGTCCGACTTGTCTACAAAGCCCCCCGTTCCTCTCCTTTCACCAACACCTCTCAGTTTTAAAAAATAAGCAAGTATTGTCCTTTACCTCAGCTTTTTAGTACGGCATCCACCCTCCACAAATTTTAAGGGGATGCTTATTAAACAACTGCATAAATCACTCTATAGTAAAGGACAGGTCCAGATGACGTGAAAAATCCAAAGCTTACTTTGCTATCCATGCAGGAACATTACTCCTTTTTCAGGGGTATTAACTGCACTGGCCAGCAGCACGCAATTGTCCCATTCAGTGACAACAGATGGATACAAAACAGTTAAAAACTTCAACCTTCTCATCATCCATCCTCAGAGGCACAGGTCAGCTTTATGAATTACACTGCAGAATTTTACTCTCCGGAACCAGAGGCAGAACAGTTCCTTTCAACCAGGAAAATGAAGAAAGAAATCCTTCAAGTTTTCAGACCAGATTGATCACTCAAGAGACACAGCTAACTCGGATAAATGTCCAAACCCAAGGTTACTCTCTGAATTGATGCTCTGGAGGTTTGCTCAGACCAATCATTAGTCACTATCACTTATTAGCTTGCAGATAAACCAAAATAGATCCTGGGAAAGAGAGAAAAACATTCTCCCAGGACCATAGTTATTAATTTTATTTATTAACCAAACTTAGGCTAAGGCAAAATTAATAACTTTCTACATGTGTAGCAGAAACTTGGAGGAGAGAGGGAAGCGTTACAGCACAGTGTGAAAGCAAGCCTCTCCCATTTGTACACCTCTGAAGAGGTCAGCGTCTATCACAGGCCTCACAAGTTCAGGACCATAAAGATCAGGGAGCATTAAACACCAGGAGCCAGGAGCGAGGCACGCACCAGGTTATTTGGGAGGCATACCAGAAGACTCCACCAGCACAGCCCTCAGAAGTGACCCCTGCCACACTGATTCTCAGACCCTAAACAAACAGGCATGCACAAAAAGACATTGAATTTCTCATGTCTGACAGATGGGAAATTTGGAGCTGACTAAACACATGCCCAACCTTATATTCTTAGCCCAGATAGCACTTTATTGACCCCTGGCTGATGGAAATGCCAGAAGAGTATCATCTGAATGTCACCCCTTAATGTAGTCCATGTGTGAAAACCTTAAGAAACAGTTCTCTTTCCACTGGAGGCCAGGAAATGAATGAAAAACGTCCACTGAAGTCAAGGGATTTACGTTGGCATAAATCTGACACACAGAAAAATTAAGGATCCAAACTCTGTCCTCCAAACTGAGGCCAAAAGGATCCCAGGCAAAGAGATTCTACAGCAGCTCCCATAGCCACATCATTTTGTTCAGAAACAAAATAGCAAGTGTCATATTCTGTAACACTAATGAATAGAAGATACTGCCCTGAAATAGGAATTTTACTACAAAATTTATTATTACAGTATTTAGCATTATTCCTTTGATTACAGTATTTATTTCGTTTTAAATGGGAACACTTACGTAGGCCTGAAGACCTTTTCAAAAGGACTTAAGGGTACAAGGCACTGAAAATACTGAATTTCAATAGGAGACTGACCACTAAATCTTATTTCAAAAATCCTAGTGGAAACTAATTCTTTGTAAAAAGTAGATCTTCAGAAACATCTACTTCACTAAAGAGATATTCCCAGGGTGTACGATTGCCAAAACGAATTTGTATTTGCTTCAGCACAAACACATCTCTACCCCGACATTTATAGATTACACCACTGTGATTCATTATCAAATAAAAGTCTATTTTCTGGCTCCAGTTGAGTTAAATTGAATATTAAAATCGAATAACTTCCTTGCTGGTTATGAAAAGGGATCTTTTTATTGACATCTTGATCAGAAATGCTTTGAGAGATGTATTTGGCAAAATAATATTGCTCCTGCAGATCTCACTGCTTCAGAAACACAACTTCTGAGGAAACACTAGATCTTGTAACAGAAATATCTTTAAATCTTTTAGATAGCCAGTCCACAGGGAAAGGTTTAAGAAAGGATCAAAGCTTGTCCTTTCAGCTTGAATTATTCCATTACAGCTGAATGTGACATAATTACAAAAGATGTTGGATGTGGAATCTCATCAGGATTATCTGACACTCATCTTTGTTGAAAAAGTCTCCCCAGCTGTTGCTCTGATAGCACAAATGTGACAGGAGTGCAGAGCACAAAAGTAGTCGCAAGTGACCACTGCTCTGGGGCTGCTTTACGTTCCCCGTGGTGCATTTCAGCCACCACAAATATGGAGCTTGTTTAGGACTGACTTGCAGGTGAGAGGGAATACCAACTATGCTGCTGGATTGATGGATAAGAACTTAGTTTTCAAAACAGCCCATAAACCAATATCTATGTTATTTGGCCAATGAACATAAACAATTAATCTTCTTTCTTCTGCAAGGTCAGTGTAATTCAGCAAGAAGTTGTTTGTTCCTTGTTTTCTGTTTTATTATTTGGTTTGGGTTTTTTCTCCCCCTTTAAAAAGCCCACTATACTGTCTGAGTTTATTTTCATTGAGGGAAGGACGCAGTGCTGCTTACAACACCTAAGATGAAGCACATTCTTTTCACAATCTACATTTCCCTCTACACTTGATGCATTCTAAACCAGTACATGCAGCCTCAAAAAGCACGGAAAAAAGCATTTCTTATAGTGCCACTATATTTTTTTCCCTGCATATGTATGTATATTTTTTCCACAGAATAAAAAAAAAAAAAAGGAGCTCAATTGTAAACTATAACATCAAACATCAAATCTTGAATAATTACCCATTCCAGAGGATTTGGTAGCTGTAAAAATACTTTTCTTTCCTTCCTTGTCATGGATTACATTTCCTTCATACATTATTAATGAAGTTAAACTACTAGTAACATGCCAAATGTGCTGCATAGGAGATTTGTGCCTAATCCAGCACAAAACAGGCCCAGTCACATAATGATAGAAAAAAAAAGAACAAATGTCAACAGTTTCACACTGGGACTAGATTAAGCAGACCATACTTACTGATTCCTTACACAGGGATTATCTCACTTTTAGTGCTGTGAGAAGACAAGCCACACTTCTCCTATGTTATTAACACAGAACTGCACCTCAAAAATGAAAAAGACACCAGAGGCCCTGAGTCTGCTTCCAGGCAGACACACACAGGCTGCTGTTTATTAAACATCCGAAACTCTCCTTTAGATGACAGATGCAAAACCAGGATACTAATATATATATATATACACACACACACCAAAAATGCCATCTTACTGCTTCAGATCTCAATCCAACTTTCAATGGAATTTGTGGAAAGCCCTTAGGAGGATATTACTTACAATTAGAGTCCAACTGAATCCAAATTAAATTAAAATAATGGTGTCTGTGGGGTTTACCTTCCTACCATGGAAAACTTTCTTTGGCTTAGAACCCAAATCGTGCCAACAGCTAACAAGCGTTAGCCTGATAACTGAAGTGCTCGCTGAAGCCAGCAAAACTGTACTCACTCTTAAAGATTTACAGGACCAGACCTTTGGCGCAAAACTGCCCGTCAACTAAACAATAATAATGTCCAAACAAGTTAGAATTTCCCTTTTTTTCTTTTTTAAATCTCCTATCTACAAGCTATATTCAATAAGTCCCCTATGGCACGGGCAGATGTTTACTGATCTAGCATAAGTATGGCTTTGTGAGATGAAGAATACTGCTTTAAGATGCTTACTGCTGCATCAGGAATACCAAAGCCACGACATAGACTGCAGAGCCAGTGAAAACTTGCTTTGTCATTTCAGATTTGTTAGAAATGTTAAAGGAGTAGCTGTCCCAGCAGACGAGGCAAGATCAGGTGTCATCTGTCTACACCACTCGTAACTTTATGCTGGATCAGGTATCATCTCTGCTACCGCAGCTGGCATTGGGCTGGTAGCAACAGCACAACATGTGCTGCGCCTGGCTCAGCATGGCACAACTGAGCACACACACTGATCCAGACCTAATTAGTATTAGTAGAGATCTGGCAGGAAGGATTGTTGAATCACAGACTAAATTTGCAGCTCCAAGTTGCTCCTTTACAGGTAAATAGGCTTTAAGCAGTTCTCTCGTCCAGCTTTAGCTCTGTCCAGTGAGAGCTGCCTGTTCTCTGGATGTTACAATCCCCTTGGTTGTGTCAACTCACCTGCTTGTGAGGCTGGACCCCAGATCTCTGAAGGGACTCTGGTTTTAAAAGTCAAAACATGTTACAGCTTGGATTGCTTCAGAAATCTAGACAGGAACCTACAATTGACTCAGTGAGAGCACTAAGGCAAGTCATTCTCCGTAAAGGCAGGTCTTACACCAATTTCAATGACATTTATGGGTAGACATCCTATAATCAATCTGCCATCTACGCAGAGGAAAATCTGTTAGGGGTCCCACAACGTGCATTAGAAAATATGAAGCAAATTATTAAATCAAATGAAAACTTATTCAGAACATTGTACATTCATTCTGAGCTTTTCCACAAGCAGAGGGAAAAGCGTGCAAGAAGAAACTAAGTGGTTGTCTTGTATAAGCTCTAAAGCACTAGTAAATCCAAATAATTACATAGTCGCTAGCACATAAAAATGAATTTGCTTACTAAGAGCCTGGGCTTATACTCCCTTACTGAGAGCATGAATCATTGCAGCCACGGGGCCCATGCCATTTAGTTTAAGGCCCTCCAGTAAAACCCATGAAGAAAACAGTGCATTGTGTCCACCAGGCAGTCTTCCTGCATTTCTTGTGCGCACACACCTGCCATGGCAGGAACTGAAGGGGGAATGCTGAAGGCAGAAGAGGAAGAAAATAACCCAAGTATACGCTCAGGAGGGATGACCGAGATGCATCATTCTCTCTATAAAGAAATCATCCACAGACCACTAGAAAGTGCAGCAGATCTCCATGGAGCCCCTCCAACCTGTGCCAGGCGTAACATTTGTTGCTCTTCTAGTGCACTCCAGACCATCTAACTCTGTGGAGCTGCTCTTTTGGAGCTTTCTGCAAATACCCCGTGAAATGCAGTTTCTCACTGCAGAAGGGGGCCCATGAGGAAAATGCTAGTCAGCATCAAATTCTTTCCACAGCCTATGGACATTTATTCATCCAGCTCTTTTCCTCCCGAGTCTGGGGCCTCAGATTTCCCTATACTCTGCTTGGACCCCACAGGCAGCAAGAAATGGCATTTCTGAAGAGGATAAATATGAAGCTTAGGAAACATCCTAGCATAAAGATTTCCTACTTTGCAAATCTCATTGAGCTACATGACTCCATAGCATTGTCTGAAGAGGACATTGAAAAATAAATTGTAAGTTCAAGGTCATGTGACTTTTGTGGCACACTTGCCATCGCTTAAATATTGATCTTTGATCTCATTAAATGTGTTAAGTATGAAATGTCTGGCTTCAAAGCAATATAACACCTTGAACTGCATGCTCAGCTTCAGTAAATTCTAATTCATAATTGCAGCCTATGCTTTACCCAGTTTCAAAGTAGTTACCAAGTCAGAAAACAGTCATTACATTTCATTCAGTAAAAAGAACACATCCCCAATGAGGTGTCTTTAAAGAAAAGAAACAGGACAACTTGCACTGACAACATTTATCCTTTGTGCTATGCAAAGCTCTCCTGATTCATCACCTATTCATCTGCTCCAGCCACGTCACTGGCCAACATCTGTTTGTGTCTTAAATCACAGCCTTACTGTGAACGCTTTCCAGTTATGTTCCCCTGGTAAAGTGCAAGTCCCATTCCAACGTGATCTGCTGGGAGAAGAACCAGGAACTACTCCAGGACTATAGTATAAAAATCCCACAACTAATTTTTCTGTCTTAATTGCTATTTTGCTAGTTACAGTATTTCTTTTAGTTGGTTCGGTTTATTTTCTTGGTTTGAGCACTTCAGTGCTCTCTATGCTTTCTGACCTGAAGAAGTACTTCACTTTACTACAGAGAAAGACAGTTTCTGGTATTACTCCATTCTGGAGGGAAACAACTGAAGAACATTGAGCTTCATACCTTATTTTTTTTGACACACACCCCTCTTTCCCCCCCGCCACATACCTAGGCCTGCCTCAGGCATCATGCAAAAGTCTTGTAAGAAAACACTTGTCAGCTATCAAAAGCATGTCAGTCACTAGCTGCAAAGGTAAGAAATGATGAGTAAACCCAGTTTTAGCAGCTACTATGGAAAACAAACTAGATGGCTAGTTACTGGAAAATATGGGGCATGATACCCGATAGATGTAATGAACAACGATATCTTCTAAGATCTGTAGGCTTGTAGAATTTCACCAACAGGATTTGAGTCTTTAATTGGTAATCTCGGCACATGCACGTGAGGTTTTTGACAACTCGCACACCTTAAAGATAGACCTACACTTAGTGATGCACAAAGAGATTTCCCCAAGAACAGTAGGAAACACTTGTTCCTGAACCAAACTACTTCATATTATCAGCCCATATAAGGTTTCTGAAGATAGAGTTTGGACATTTATGTCCCAGAACCATGATGCCTTGACCAAGAAGAGGTCTGAGGAAACCTCTCACTGTGCCACGTATTTGCACCATTCCCTGCTTAACCCATTTCAGAAGAAAAATAACTGCCTTATTTTTCCTGGTTCACTCCTTCCTCCCTAGGACACAAACAGAGGCAATCTCCTCACTTTCCCCAGATGGTACAAGAAAGATCACGGGTGTTTATTTCTACAAATAGGCCCAAACAGGTGAAAAGCTCTTTCCTTGCAGGAATGCTACTGCAGCTACACGACGGGCAAGAGGAGCCCCACGATCCTTGCAGAGGGTTTCGCTTGTGCTCCAGGTAACATTTCCATATCAAAAAAATGCCAGGAGGCTTGCAATGAAAAAACAGCTATCAGCAGAGCTCTGGTTTATGTTATATGCAGTACAATAAATTAAGTCAATGAATGTTTTACAAGGGTGAGGTTGGTATTCTGTAAGGGATGTTGCTCCATTAGAAAATCCTGATACTTAAAATGGATTCAGAGGGACTAATAAATTGGTCCAGTAGGTGTTAATCAATAATATAAATGAATAACCAATGAAAAACTGTCACTAGTATGCCAAAGGGGAAATCATCCAGGAATGAAATCGGTGTGATAATACAACTGTATTGTATCCTTCAATAAATACATGTAAAGCATACTGGATAGAGACCAATTCCCAGTATAAAACCATGTGCTCCTCCAGACTACCTCAAAATACCTGATTTTATAAGGGATTTGGTTTTTAAGGGATAGAATTTTTTCCCTAATTGTAAGCACTGATAAATGATACCAAGATGCACATGCACTGTGTTTGTGCACTGGATATTTTCTTTAAATTTTCTAGTTGTTTTGTTGGGGGGTTATTTCTCCCCCCCCCCCACTTTTCCCTTTTTAATTATTCCTGCAGACAGCTTTTTGCCAGAGCTCTGAACCCTAGAGGAAAATCCCCGGAGATTTACATGAAAAAAGCTGGCGTTCCCTCTTATTTGCCTATTGAACACATGCACAGTGACAGATTGTCAGGATGGGCAAAGCCTATCCTATTTTAACATCTGAAACATCTGTCTAGGATCCTCAGCCTGCATGCATTTACAAAACTCTGACTTCAGCAAGGTTAATAATGCTCATTTCAACGCTCTACAGCTTACAGTGCTGCCGATAGATTCTACAAAAGTTGAGCTTCCTGGTTTTTGCTGCTCAAAATTCCCTCTCGGGTATAAATCACTGGTCTCGTGAGTTTATTTGTCCAGCTACTTTAAGACTTCTGGTAAACACTTATAGAACACCTGGCACAAGTTTTTGTATCTTTGAAATTAAACCAGGCCTCAAATCTGTGTATTAAATGCTTGAAGTTATAGGAACTACTTCCTTCAATGACAGGGGAAAAGCTGGACTACAGCCTTCATTTTTCTGAGGGGGAGGGAACAAGTGAACCAACACCTTCCAGGATTATTTTTGTGGTTTGTATTAATCCTTCTCCCCCTCCCATCTCCAAAAACCCACTGGATCATTTGGCCGGGCACAGCTCCACATTCTCCCACCCAGCAGTGATGAAGAAGCAGCTGCTACAAAGCTAGCACAGGAAATTTTGACTCAAGATTGGCAATACTGATGCTGAATATTTGGATTATCATCAAAAGACAGGTCAAAAATGCTTAAGACGTCCAGAACAATTTTACATCTCATAGTCCATATCCCTCATAAGACTTCAAAGTTTTATCTTCTATGAAACCTCAATGGCTACTTTTTGCCAACTGGGCAATAAAATCCACAGTCGGTAAACTTGGCCTTTTAAAGCTTCTCACAGCAGTGTTATAGCTGCAGCACAAAACCCACGCTTGTCTTAAACAAGCACCTAGAAGCAGCTTGCCAGAATGGGGACTACAAAGCACCAGACAAAGGCAGCCTCGTGTCTGAAGCTGCTAACCTTGTGGTGAGAGACAAATGCCCTTCAGAGCAGCACGGTAGTTTTAGAGGTACTGACATACACTGCTAATCTCAGCATCATGAAGCCATACCACTGTTCAAGTCAGTGAAAGTTCAACTCTCAGGTGATATTTCCAGAGAAGTTGTGCCAGTACTGTTCTTCATTCAGCACCTGATCTGCACTGGAGATCTGATGGTTTTGGTGCCTTATACAGACACATTTCCTTTCGAAGCTTCTATTCCTTTGGATAAGATTGGTGTGATAGACTATCTGCACTCAGGAAGCAAAGAGTAAAATACGAAACAATAGAAAGCAACCGATGCCATATGTGTCTGAACAAGGTATATCAACTACAAAAGTAGTTGATATAAATTCTCCCTGTCTTACCCTGTCACTCTGCTTTATGTTATTCCCACTCATCCCTACCACATCTGAAATCATATGGCAAGACCTCTGCTGTAGAGAGCTTGGCCCTAAGTCTAAGCTTTTTTTTTATCATGCTTCCTCACAAGAGGAAGGTTGTAGCTCAGGAGTTCTGTATCGTGTTCACAATTGCTCTCCTTTATCCCTGGGCTGGTCCCAGGCACAACAGCTCACACCTAGCTTCATATGGACTCAGAGCTGTTCTGGCAGCCAGGAGTTCCTAGAGCACTGAAACATTACAGCCTGCTCACTGTTGCTCAGGAAAGGGTGCTTACACTGAACAAGAAAGCAGCAGCCTTTTCATGCGGTAGAAGTGCCATCCCAGTGACCTTCTGTCAACAGAAAAGTCTTCCAGTCATGGGTTAAGCCAACATTACAGCTACTTCACACTACCAGGTAGCTAAGCTAGAGAACTCTCTGCCCGTCTATTCTGCAGTCTTGCAAAAGGCTCCATCTCAGGAAAAGAAAAAAAAAGAATGGGAGGCCTTTGACAGGAAGCACAAACAGTTTATGTTTTGTCAGTAACGCAGTGTAAATCTAGCAACAGATCTGATATGTTGACACAGATATAATGGTGTGCAGCAGGAGTACAAGAGGGCTGAGCCCTCCCACAGGTATCCAGCCAGCTCCTCCTACTCAGATCTGCAGTGACTGGACACACACGGCAGGTGGAAGAAGTTTTAAGGTTGCCCCGCATAGAATTTTGCTGGCTGTATTTCAGATATTTATCAGCCTCCGCAAGCCCTCCTAGGCTTGGAATTGATAACTGCTGGATTGCACACCAGAAGATGTTCAGAGTAGACGTTGCAGGAACTATCAGAATTCTGTGTTTTTAAAATTATTTCCCATCTCTGGATTTAGGAATAAGATTTAAGGCACATCTTTTTGCAAACATTGGTTATTAGGTCTTCAAACCAAAATGTACTATAGCAACAACCACACACTCACAGGACACATGAAATGGTGGATAAAATTCTTCAAGGCAGGGAGAGACACTCAAGCATTATTCAGGCTGAAAAGCTGTTATATTTAAAATTCCCCTCCAGTGCAACTCAGGGTGGGGTTTTTTAATTAACACTCTACAGAGAGCAGAGTCCAGTGCCATCAAAAGTGATTGCTACAGTTCCCTTATCAACAGCTATTAATTAGAATTTTGACTCGCAACAAACTGTACAATAATGAATGAGAGTCTCAGTGCATGACAAAGAGCTAGAAAATCCTTATCTATACATTTCCACCAGACATACCTACCAACCTGCTACTAAACTGGCAAATAGCCATATATGCCCCCCCCCATATCAGTCTGGAGAAGAGAAGGCTTCAGGGAGACCTAATAGCAACCTTCCAGTACCTGAAATGAGCTTACAAAAAGCCTGGAGAGGGCCTGTTTACAAAGGCCTGGAGTGAAAGGACAAGGGGTAGTGGTTTTGAATTAAAAAGGAGTGGATTTAGATTAGAAATAAGGAGGAAGTTCTTTACCACGAGAGTGGTGGAGCACTGGAACGGGTTGAGGTGGTTGAGGCCCCATCCCTGGAGATATTCAAGGTGGGGCTTGACAGAGCTCTGAGCAACCTGCTCTAGTTGAGGATGTCCCTGCTCTCCGCAGGGGGGTTGGACTGGATGACCTCTGGAGGTCCCTTCCAACCCAGACATTTCTGTGTTTCTATGTTTCTGTCTTTACTGGAGCCTTGTTAATTTTTATATTTCCCATTTATTGAATGTAGAGGAATGTTATTAATCTAAACCTAGTCTTGAATAATGATGCAGAATAAATAGATTGATTATTTTCTTCAGGTATTAGATTCAGATTTTAGTTCATGTCATCCTTGGAGGTAGGAATTCATAGTTGAGTTGGACGGACATTCTTAGACACTCATCCATCATTATAAAACAAAACCCAGTAGTAGCTCTTAACATCAATTATACAAACGTTCACTGTAAAATTCCTATCAGGAAAAGCAGGCATAGCCTTACTTAACTCCTCTTTTGCAAATTTTTCCATGTAACTCCTCTTCAAGTCAAATTATTTTGCTCAGCCACATACAACATCTTGAAAAATCTGCAGTAGTAAATTTGAATAGTGTCAATTCTGGCGTTCCTCAAAAACCTGGAGGACTTCAGAGACTTGTGCCTATTCAGAAATGTTTCCAGCTGTTGATAGAAAAAATGTATCATAACATTATGGTTTGCAGAATGGTTTCCTGCACTTATTAGACATGCCTAAATAAGTGACAAGAAATCATCAGTTCATATCATTCAGGAAATGAAACAATTCACAGTTAGAATAAAGCAGTCTCCTGAGCACCTCCAGGACAGCTGGTCTCTAGTATCCCCATCATTCATTATTTGAGTCTACAGTGGATAAATAACAGACCAAGAACAGAAACATCTGCACAATTCAACCCAAAACATTTTGGATCCCCTTATAAATATGATTTGCATTCTAAGTTTTAAGGAAAGCAAGTTAGACATAACATTACCATCACCGCCCTGCTTCCATTGTCACCAGTTATCATGACTTCATGAAGTTGATGAATGAAGGCTATTCAAGATGTGTTCCATGTTTCCTATACTTGAATCTATAGAACTCTCTGAACAGATATTTGTCTCCAGTGACTATCCGCGTGTATATCCTTCAAAAGGTACTCACATACCTCACTGCAATCTTCATCTCACTCTTATCACCATTATAAACCACTGCCATCATTTTTGACACCTTCAAATTCAGGTTTCAGCTTCACCTGAGCTGCAGTTTTGCCCAGATAATTCCACCCTCAAAAAAAAAAAAAAAAAAATGCAGGGGGAAGCAGATGTGAAACAATTCACCAGTCAAATAGCCAACATCAAATAGCCAAGTATCTGCATCTGAAGCCTATTAAACTGGTAAAGTCATCATGGATAAGGAACTCCAAGGATTAGATCACCTTGATCCCCTAGCGCTGCCATAGAAACTTCCAGCACAGCCTTGAGCAAAATAGGTTGTCATCCCTGTAATCTGGAAAACTGCAATAATAAAGCTACTCCTTCCTTCCAGCCCACAAGAAGCTTGGCAGGTCCAAAGGCATTCAGGATCTGTCTGCACAAGGCAACACACTACTATGCTCAGAACTGGCTTAAATGTCCACTGAGAGGGGAGCAAGGCTCTGTGTGACAGTGGGGTCCCCAGCACCCCAGAACTACTTCAGCATGGTGCTGGGCCCACACTGGTTGGTGTGGTGCCTTGTCAACACAAAGAAGCTGCTCCCAGACACATCTCGGTCAGATCTTGCTCAAGTAGACCGTGCTGCTGGGCACAGCACAGGTACTCACTGAAACTGCAGCCATCCAAACACAGCCCTGGTGAGACCACAAGCTGGTCACACACAACAAAAGCACTCACTCCTGTCTCAGATTAACCTACGAGTAGCCACACAAGAACTACACAGAATCACAAAAGGCGACCCATGTTACTCCTACAGATCCATTACTGTAGAAATGGGTTGAAATTGTGACTTTGCCAGGAGAACTTTGACATAGTCTTCAGAAGGTCCAAGATTTCACCTGAAATCTTCACAAATGGGACTTTTCTAATCGGGATGGAAGCATGGAGAGCTCAGTAATATTTGACAGAGAGGGACAGAAGGAGGGAAGAATTTTAAGAAAGCAGACAGCATAATCTCCCCTGGCTCAGGCAAAAGATTTTAGAGCAAGATGGTCATGATTTATTGGATAGTCAGAAAGTTAACCTGTTTACAAGAACTGAGCAGACACAAACTCCTAAAATGTGCACATAAAAAGATATGTACCATCTAGCCTTTAAATAAGTGGATTTTCTGAATGAACAACTTGCTACGGAGGTCTTTATCAATAAAAATGTTACAGATCTTGTAAAAGGGAGGAAAAAATAGTAAGAGAGTTGCTAGACCAGGTTTGTTTATACTCAGTGTAAAGAGGCAATTACACAACTTATTAAGAGTCACCAATTTCCCTTCTTCTCCTGCACTTACCACCCAGACAGGGGGATAACTCCCTCAGCCACCGCATATTTGCTTTGCTGGTAGCAGCAGTGATATAACCAGCTCTCCTCACAACTGCTCCCTAATTTGGCAAGTGATGAATCACCAACAAGAATGATGGCAATGCCCATCTCTTCAGTGGATGGCGTTATCACTGCAATACTTTAAACTGCTAAATTCACGTGTGGTTCAGCTCACACTTCACTTAAATATCCAGCTAATGAGAGCTTTCCTTTGGATATTCCTTGTTTTAACAGCAGCCTTTGCAGGTCACAGGAAATCTCTGTAACCAATAGTTGACTCTACAGAAGTCTTAACAATGAATTATTGGTTTGGGTTGTTTAATACCACCTATATCATCCCAGCTATTAGCAGTAATTTCTAAAGCAGCAACTCAAAAAAAAAAAAAGAAGTGAATATAAGGTGAAATACAGGCATGCATACGAGACCCTTGCATAATCACCCAGATTACCTCTCCTCCTGCCAAGCTGCCCACTGCACACGTACACTGAACTAAGCTTTGCACAGAAAAAATAGGGTGCATGCAACAGCACTTGGTAATTAAGTCTGTAGTAAGAGCACACGTCTGA
>JAAGNO010024997.1:122130-136190 GCA_033439905.1 Ceryle rudis
ATTTCACGCCCCCGTGCTTGGCCACCCCTGGGCGCGGGCCACGGGTGGGGGGTTAGGTGGGCCCCTGGGGGGGGAGTGTGTGGGGGGGGAGGGGGGGGGAAGAGAGGCAGCTGCAATTGAAAATGTGGGTGCCTGAAACCAGCCATCCTCATTCCTCCTCTCTTGATTGTTTTAAACTCAATGACAAGCTACCTTTCAGAGATTAGCCCCAGAGCATAATGGGGAGACAGCTAATCCTCCCTTGCTTCAGAGTTTACAGCCTAACTGGAGAGAGAAAATGCACCCGTGACCAACAACTAAATCCACAAAGAAAAGAAATAGCAGGGATAACAATTATAAATACCCACATGTAATCTGACTATAGGAACAACTCAAGTAACAACCAAATCATATTAAAATCAGCAGGAGACGATGAGGGAGAGCTCAGCTCAACTATTTGGTGCCATTTAACTTTTGCCAGTTTCAAGTGCCCTTTACAAACATTCATCTTCATTTTCCCAGCAACAGCCCATTTCTATTATGTTTGTGGGTTCCGCTAAAGAGAAGAGGAGTAGGGGTTTGCCAAGAAGATTCCTGATCATTGCTATGTGCCAAACACAAGACCTAAGCCAAATTATCTTTTTCCATTATTTCTGAGACTGTGCTTGAGACAGCAACAGTCCCGTCCCGTCCCCCCCTCCGCCCCAGCAAATGCATACATCCTTCAACCTTCACCAACAATTACATATGACATGAGTCTTCCTCCCTTCTCTGTCAGGAGGCTTCCATGCCCTGGGATATACCTGGGACATTGCCAATTGGCTCCTCTCCTATCCTTTTATTTGTAGCTGGCAAAGGTATTTCAATAAAATGTACAGACTCCTTACTATTCACATTTGGCACTTAGAGGTCTATTGATACATAGATATCTCGACAAGGTAGTCGGACACCCACCCATCAAGTAACTCCTAGCCTTTCCAGAAATAGGAATGCTGTCACAGAAGGAAAACTATTAGAATTGCCATTTAAAATGAGCCTTAATTTGTGACTTAGGACAAGATGCAAATCCAAGTCGAAAGTGCTAAACTGCCTAAAATGAGGACAAAAGAAAAACCCACACCCAGGCTTTGGTCTGGGCTTTTTGTTGTTTGGTGGGTTGTTTTTTGGGGGAGCTTTTTGTTGGTGGTAGGTGTAGCGGGTCTTTTTCGCAATATAATCAAAATGCCTCTTCCACACTTGACAGCAACTTCAAACCTAGTGAGCAGTCAAGATTCCACTCATTTCAGTAGATAGCCAAGTTCTGCTTTCCCTCTTCCTCTCCCAGATCCCTTTCATCATCACACTATTACACTGTATCAGCTAACATAAATAATGCCACAGCAGCTAGGTGTCCAGCAACTTAGTGTAGCTCTCCCAGAGAAAATTAAGATAAATTGACATATGTTTTACTAACAATGAATTTAAGTTACCATCTCTTATCTTCTACACTTAAATTCACGTTTTACATGTACAGTGGTGGTACAGGACTTTTCAAGTGCACTGTAACAGACTTGTGTGCCTAAAGGATCTGTTGTAAATGTGTATATGGTCAAGCACAAAAAAAAAACGTTTGTGTGCTTGACAGCTTGTCTATTTTACACTCCTCACTCAGGCTCAGCTGCCTGAGTGGCAGGAAAGGTACTGGGAGAGGAAACGTACCATTGTGTATTTTGGAAGGAACAGTGAATTTATAGCAATGATAGGTCAATTGAGAGCTGATAATGAAAAGATTTCATCAGTATCTTTTCAGCTAATAAGAAAAAAACCCCACAGCACTACAAAATATGCACAAACCTACATAGGGCACATTTGTAATCTACAAATCATGAGTAGAAATACTCCAGTAGTGTGCAGAGATCCCAGCTGAGATGCAGGTCCCAGCGTACCAAGTGATGTACATAAAGTAAAAGCCACAATCTCAGCAGTACAACCTATATAGGTGAACGCGACTATACAACTTATACAATATTTATACAATTTTGCTATGAGAATTACAAGTATCTCAGATTTATGCAGCACAAAGAGACCCTACTTGGAGTCTTTTTGATACTCTGAAAACACCCACTATTCCCTAGCTTCCTGTACATGATGTGTTATCTTGGTGCCACTAACCACACCAGCCCGAGGGGCGGAATCCTCCTCACTCCCGCCTAGCCCTTGTTTGGAGCACACACCTTCCACATGGGCAGCAGATAAAGTGCTTAACAGCAGTTTGCTGGGAGGCTTAGAGAGAAATATTTTGACTCTAATGTTTAAGAGTAGTACAAAGTTATTTTTAGAAGCAGGAACAAAGTAGCCCAGAAACAGAAAATGAAGGGAGAGGGTCATTTATTAAGTAGGCCTGCACGTAAAGCTTCTCCTTGTATCAAGGATAACAAGTACCACCACTGGCACACACACAAAACAAAAACTTCCTGACAAAAGCCTTCCTCATTCTGACCTGCCAGCTGCTGACCAGAGCATCAGGAACACAAGCAAACAGAGCAATTAACTCCACGGCACAGTCATGTGAAGAGATGAATATTTTTATACAGGTTTTCTCTACATGGCTCTTACCGGAGATTTCACCCACAGAACAAGAACTTGTGTCCTGCATGTGCTACTGTGCTGAACTTGGGAAAAGATACAATCAAGTACTACTAGCAGCTCCTTGCTGCTTTGTGTTTCTCTTCAACAGATGATTTTTTTTTTTTTTTCAACTTACAGGCATTTTTCCATTCAAAAACAAACAAACCAAACTTTTTCCTGTTGCAACAGCAAACCATCTGTAGGTCTCAACATTTCTTGAAGCATCCTCTACACCTACCCTATTAACTGATCTCAACCAACCAATACTGAATTTAAATTAAATAAATAAATTTAAAGACTAGTATGGATACTATACTTCCCAGTTACTTGCCCAGTAACAGCTGAATAAAGCATAGAGCATACTGAATCTATAGGGTCTTAAATGTTGTAAATCTTCAGTAATACAGGTAGAATCATGACTGGCCATGCTTAAAGACCACAGGTCTTGATCATAGGGGTATCCTTTGTGTAATCAAATAAAGCTGTATTTATCAAGTGTAGCATCCTGAAAATACAAGGGAAATGAGATCAAAGAGAATGGGAAGGAAGGACAGGAAGAGAAAAGGGTTAACAAGATACAAAGGAAAGAGCATGGGGTCCATAGAGAATAAATACCAGCAACAAACTAACCAGGGAAACCTGGTGCCCTTGGACCTCTCAGAGGAATCGCATCATTTTCATGGTAAAGACCAGACCTGAACACAAGCACACACCAAGGTCAGCCTATGAAAGGCCTGCTGAAGAGACTCTGGCAGAGAGTTATATGGGGCAGAGAGACCAGGTATTCAGGATTTGCCCCACTTTGAGCAGCAAAATGACTGTTGTTGCTCTGAAACTGTTAGTGCTTTATTAAAGACAAACTACATTCTTCTGTGATACTGGGCTCCACACCTTGTCTTCAGGTGTCAAATTCTGGAAGTCTAAAGGAAGAGCCTTAAAAAAGTCACCACAAAGACACTTCAGGACACAGCACATGTGATGGCCTCGCTCATCAAGAAGGACATCAAGAGGTTCTGTGACATGAAGCACAGAAGCACAAATCTCAAGATTATCCAAAGTGTTCGATTCCACCCTTAGCAAATTCCAAAGCTCTTTACAATAAAGATGTATTATTGCAGTATCTTTCAGCTTGAGATGCTGTAACATTCACAACCAGCTCCACCATTATGGTTTCGGTGGGTTCTCTTGGGGTTTTCTGGTCAAAGAATGTCAGACATTTTCCGATTAAAACTGCTCTATCTAAAGTGTTCACACAACAAATCATTTGACTGTAGACACAAATGCCCGCTATGCATAAATATACGTATTTATTTTGAACCTGCTACACGGTAAGAACACTGCACTTAGAAACAAGTATTTACATCACAGCACCTACTCAAACTAAAACTGAATAACTGGATTTTATGTAACATTTAGATAGAACATAAAACCAAGTCCTCAGTTTCCCATCCAAGTCCACAAGAAAAATCTTAAGAACTCTTATTGGTTGTAAGGTATCTGCTTTCACTCTAAAGAAATCTTAAAGGGTTAAGTAAACATCATTACCATCAGCAAAACTGGAGTATTCCCAGAAGGCTTCATCTTTATTCAAAAGCAACAGTTTAATAGAAGGGATTTTTAATATTAGTGGAATGCATACTGTCCTGATTACATGTTAAGGTGCATCTATACAGCTCCGTAGAACCCAACCAAAAATAAAACCATTTGGGAGCGCCTGCATAGGTAACAAGAGGTTAAACTGTGCAGTTTGGCCAATTTCCATTTTAACTCGCAGTAGATTCCAACTATGAGAACAAATCGAAATTCAAAACCAAAACCATTTTTCAAGTAAAGCCACAGTAAATTTTTTTTTAAATGCTCCCAGTATTCTTGGCTGCAAAAATCTCTTCTGGCCAAAAGACAGATTGAAAGTAAACCAGAAAAGCAAATTATAAATATGCCTGCAAGGATACCAGATCAAAGGAACTGCACTCTCTTATGGTGCGAGTTACCTAGAGTAGCGTGCATCCTCATTTCATGTTTGGCCTGAATGCCTCCACTAGCCTACAGTGAAAGCTTTTTTTTTTTTCCTCCTTTTATTCAGCGATCTCAACACATTTTTAGCATATGTATCATCAAATGTATTACATGCCAATCTGTTTATCATTAAAATGAAAAATCAATATGTCCCATTCAAGCGTAAACAGGAGTCGAATGTTCAAGCTGTCATTGAAGATGACATATAATTATAGAATATGATTTGTACTTGGCAAATCATTATTTCCTGAAAAGGGCAACAGACAGTAGCAAGGAACTTCTCACAGCAAGTCAGTAGAATGCCACTTATGGCCAGGGAAATAGTTTTATGAATGCAAAAAAATACCTATGCAGCCAAAAAGAGCAATAAGCAAACAATCACTGTTAAATTTAATCATTATGTATGTTTAGATGATGAGAGAATATGTAGCTTTATGTTACTGGGCTGAGTCCAGATTTTTATTTAAAACAGAAGTACTGAAAATAAGAACTTCAAAAAAAAATACTACGAGGTTTCTGTTCTGGACCATTAATTTTTCAGTCAAATCAAACTGTCATTTAATTGAGTTCTGATGCTGGAACTTGGATTCTACATGAAAAACTTGAAAGTACAGCACATAGAATAATCTGTTATGTTGAGCTATTCAGCCCAATATGTCTTACAGAAAAAAAGTAACAAAAAAAAAAAGCCCCAAACACTGAAAATAAAGTTAGTCTACTTTCTGTGATGACACAAAACTAACAACAAAAGGAAACAAACCTTTGTCCTGGCCAGAAACTAAGCCATTAAGTACCATTTCTTTCTAGCAGATGGCAAATTTCAAGACACATTTGCAAAATGACAGAAAATACTCAGTGGAAATGCAACTTCTATCAGTACCACTTGCAAACAACCAACCAAACAAAAAACACCACAAAACAAAACCAACCACACCACTTTCAAACGCAACTCTCAATTTTAGGCATCTTCTCTGAGCCAGTACAGAAAGTTTGGCTTTTGAAAGGAACAGAGAACAATCTCCAAACAAAGAAACCTACCTGTAGAACTGTGTCAAATCAAGTTTTTAAACACTGTGGGGATGGAGCAATGAGCCTCTTCACTGACATACTCTTAACTTACACCTAAATGATAATTCCACTTCAGAAAAAGAAACAGGAGTCCTTCCTCTCCAATTCTGAATGCCTCCAACCCTGGCATTTGAGGGGCTTCTGTTACCATTTTGCTTCTCCTTGCACCTCATTATTCTTATTCTCCCCCATTGAGCCACTAGTTAGCACCATCTGCATAATGAAAGAGGAAAATCCCTCTATGTCATTCAACTGGGAACTTTGTCAGACAGAAAAACAGGCTGAAAGTGTATGGCAGCTTTTAGGTGAAGACCCAAAGGTATCCTGGTTCTGCTGAACAGTTGACAGTTCTATTTACAGATGAACCAAAGCATCTCCGTCTTTGAATGACCTTGGAGTACCAGAAACCATCTGAGACTTTGAACAATAGAGAAGCCAGTGCGCTGCTAGGTTGTAAATATTAACAGAAACCCGAAAGTCCCCATTGAGTCTTCTCGCTAGCAGTCATACAAACTAGGACAAAAGGAAAGAGGGTGTGGAAAGGGGAGAGGATTTTAAAAAGGAGGGAAAAAAAACCAAACAACCAACCAAAACCAGAGTTGTAATTACCATCTTGCATTTTGCCTTCCAATCACTTGCATTCTTCTCCAGTTCAAGAGTTCTCAGATGCAGTCTGTCAAAAAAAAAAAATTAAAAAAAAAGTGGTATTTCTACTTTGCAGGTAGAATAAAGTGTTACTTCACTTTCACAGGTAAAGATCAGGTAGAAGGACAAAGTAAAAGCAGCCTTGGTACCCTAATCAGATGATTAGGAAGAGTAATGCCACTCCACAGTATCTTTATTTCATTGACACTAGTAAGAGCACTTAACACATCTATAGATTGTATCAGCCATACCACTGCCAGAAGTTAAGCACCTGAGCACTAATTTTGACACTCATAAATGTATTATTATTATTACTACTGCATTTCCTTCCTTCCCCTCAGGTCAGGCTGTTTACAGAACTGAAGGGTAACATTTTAATATCTGCATTTAACAGCCTCCCACCACAGATGCAGCAGCCTCCAGATACCCAATTGATATTCAAGCCTATGCACCAAACAAAACGATTTTCAAACACTGCGTGTTGAATGAGCACAATCAGTTTCTTCTAATCAGCAAGAACACACAGACATGCTTTAAGCTCAAAAAAAAAAATTATAAAATACTTGGAAGTGAAGCTATCCTGTAATACCCCTAATAAATATAATAGCTCTATGATTTAGAACTCCAAGATTTGCTACAGATCTAGCCTGCTAATATAAGCTTAAAATTCCCTAATACACTAAAATTCAGATTTACTTGGCCCAAAACCACCATGTCCTGTGTCACTGCTAAAACTAGGACTGTCTAACCTTTAGGAAGAGAACAGTGAAGAGTTGGACATATTTAAGGTAGGGTTGCAACAAGAAAGGATAAAGCAAATTCATTTTTTCAGTTATTTTCTTTCTTATAAGAACAGAGAACAATCCTCCTGGGTATTTGTTTACATATATTCAAAGTGTTAACACTATTAAGTCAGAAATGTAGCAATCTAGATGCATTCAATACAGTATTAGAGAACCTAGTAATAAAAGTCATCAAGGGGAGGTGGGAAGACCTAGTTTGCCTTCCTTTCTTGTACACACGCAAGGAATCAGGAAGAACAAAGGGCTGTTGTACCAAAGAGCAGAAACAGACACCCTGAAAATCCCAGGTGCCCCTTTCCCTTAAAAACTTTCTGGCAAATAGAGAGCTAACAAAATGATAGCACAAAAGCAGGAAACTCAGCATCTCCAACACGCGCACAAATTGCCCAATCTAGGGCTAAGGGAAGTCATAAGACTATAAAAAACACAGAAGTTGTATGCACAGTAAAAATATTGTAAGTTAAGAACAGTCCACAGGCATTTACCTACCACTTTGCCCACAGCTAAAATCTTCTCAGCCATAGGTTAGCCTGATCTACTCCTTGAGCAGGTGGGTTCTTCCCAGCTACCCTTTTGTCACATTGCCCAGTCAAAAAGCAGTTGATATCCCATGAGCAAGGATAGTCTGATCTCCTCCAGCTTGTACAACACAGTTACCAGAAGACACCAATCAACTTGACCACCTACATAATGAGACACCAACTAACTTGACCACCTACTCGAGAAACGGAAAAACAGGCTAAAACATCAACTCTCTGGATTTAAGCTATCCACAGACTACCTCCTTGAATTGAGTTACTTACCTTTAAAATCCTTTGCTAGGTATGAACTCAAAGCCTAATTCTGCTCATTATTAGGAATTATTAACACTATAACTAAACATTACCTCAGCAGAAGAGAAAAGTTCCAGCAAACATCAAATCCACAAGTTATCGGAGTCTTGTAAACACAGCCTCCCACGTGGGTGCACACTCACACTACATTTAGGGATAGGAAAGAGATGAAAATCAAAGAAATTACCAGAACAACCTCTTCCTCTTCAGTGTATTTCTGGAATGAAGCAAAGCCTCTCTAAACCCCCAGCTTTCCAGGATGAACAGCCACTCAACCCCAATAAAAGGAGCCCACTCAGGGTTGGTATTTAAAGTGCCAACACCTGGCTGGGATTAACAGGTGTTAGAACTTTCTGGAAAGGGTGCTGTCGATTACTACCAGGTGGGGCATAAGACCACTAGTTTTGGTTGCCTGTAACAAGGTTAAATTTTAACTAGATCTTTTCTGTGTTGAAGAAGTGTTAGAGAAAAAAAGTCAACCTTTGATAAAACAGTAATTGAGCAGAAGGAGAGAAGGGCAAAATATTTTTTTTTCTCTTCAAAAAATTATACATTTAAAAAAAAAAGAAAAAAAGACTCTTGAGAAGTTTCCAGGGGCTTATATTGTTCCAGTAATGGCCAGTGTTTGTAGGAAGGTGAGGTTCTGCACCAGGGTGAGTTTTTTTACGTTTCTAAGAAAATGCATAAGGCTAAATCCTAATCCTCACATAAACTGTGCGCAAACAGCCCCGGAATGGAAACCTGGAGTAAATATGCAAGACTGGAGAGCTGGTGTGGGAGAGAGAGACCAGAGAAACAACAAAAGTGCCTCCAAAAAGTGAGTCCTCTGGCAAGGCACTGGGATAGGAAGATAGTAATCAATTCTAGTTCATCCTTCCAAGTCAAGCACAGAAAAACTTAAGGAATGCCTAAATGACCTAAAGATGCCTTCCTTTTGTATTATCATATCATCTGCAAATACAGGATTACTTACTGTTTGTACCATAGCTCAGCAGACGTGACAGCCCAAAAGTGGAACGTGTTGTGTTTCATTGTGCTGCAGCAGACTAGGAAAACCCACAGGCAGGTTTTCTAAAGAACCAGCCTGTCATTTGATACAGACTGGGCAGCCACAGCCTCCACCGCATGCGAGCTGATGTTGCCTGGCCTTTTCGGGTAGGCAGGCAGCGATGCTGCTGCCCGTGAAACCCCTTTCTCTGCCCACTGCCGCTATTTCAGCCTGCCCAGGCACTCCAGAGCTCCCTACCTGCTTGTTCCCAGGAAAACTTTTGCTGTAGCAGCAGCTGCGGCTCCTGCTTTAGTATCTGGAAATCTTTTTCTCTCACCCCCCTGTCTGTGAAGTGCCAAGAAGGAGCCCAGCTGTTCAGCATTTCATTGCTGATTTCTTTGGGAAGGCCAGGAGAAGCCACAAGTGGGCTGCCTTTCTTTTCTGTGGGACAAGAGGAGCCCTTTTAACTGAGGGGAATAAAAAAAAAAAAAAGAAAAGAGAAAAAGGAAAGCAACTCAAGATTTTTCCTTGCTCCCTTGCCCTGTGTGAACTGAAGAATCTCAAAATCTTCACGCTCACCGTATTTTGAGCCTCTCTCTGCCAACTCGTACGTCTCAGAGCAGCAGAGGGAGTGTCTCTGCCTGTTACTCATCGAAGGGCTATCCATGAGGCAAAGCCCATACTTCAAGCTTCTCATCTTTTTACAGACAGTGCAGTCTGCTACTGAGCACACTCAGAAGAGATCTTATCATGCCTTTTAAAAAGTTTTTTTCTCCCAAAGCAAGCAAAGTGGGAGTGGGCAATGTCATCTATTTTCATGCCGTGTTTTATAGCTCAAGCATCAGATAGCTCCTGCTGTAACCCAGTTTATGAAGTGTGTTTGGAAGGAATGAAAACAAAGCAAAAAAAGTTGTGGGTTTTTTTTTTTTTTCACTGATTGCAGATCAAAAGGCTTACATGCTGTACTTTCACCACAAAGCAAATGTTTGTGCTATGTAAACTCCCAACAATTGAGATCATAATGAAAACACTAACAGCCATTTTTGTTGACCTACAGCTCACTCATAATCACAGGTATGTTCAGTAGCTTTTCAAATCTGAGAAGACAAAAATAACTTCCTGGCTATTCTTATTACATGGTGTTTTCTGAGCCTCCCTGCTTTAGTTTGGGCTTTCTTTTCGTAGCAAGGTGTTTGCCACAAAGCGTTCATGGCCCCTTATGTTCCCGGTGCTCTGAGGCAAAAAGGAAAATAAATTAAAGACAAATGGGCTGTGTGAAAATTGTCTCAGAAATAAGGACGGAAAACAATAACCAAAATCAGCTATAGGCGCTCAGTAACAGGCAGAGACAGCAAAATCAGCTGCAGAAACATCTTCTGTCTCCAGCAACTTTTGACTGCCCTATTTAAAAGGCCTCTTTCTTTCTCCCCAAAGTGTACACGGGGAAAATATTAATTGAAATAGCGTGATGCTAGATAAAAGCAGGCAGAATGGCTCTTATGCCCAGAAAGAGTGGCAAGAGTAAACTCTGCCCAGGATGGTAAAAGCCTGCAAAATAAATCAAATAGCAGGCAGGAAAAAAAAAAAGAGATACACTGGTGTGGTAAGAGTTCAGTCACGAGATTGACGGCTGTAGTTATCACGAGCATCTCCATAAACACAGGTTCCAGAGTAGTCCAGAGAGCATAGCTAGTTAGGGCTAGCAGCACAGAGCACAGGGATGGCCCAGCTGAATGGAGAACTCTTTTATGTGGCTTGCTGTCCTCATGAGATTGTATCAACGCCATTAGCAAAAGCAGTTGGAAAGGAGCCTGCTCCTCGGTGCCCCAGGCCATACCTGCACTCAGCAGGGTGGTACAGCACTGGCAGAACCACGCGGCTCTCTGGGGAGGCAAGGTTCCCAAAAGGAGAGAAACCTGCTGGCAGGTTCTTCTTTTTCTACTTTTTACTGGAGTGAACACACTGAACACCTCTTTTTCTTGTGATTTCCAAAAAGAAGCACTAAATACATCTTACCTTTCCTCTTCAAGTCTGACTTCAAAGTCAGTGTCTCTTCTGCCTGGGCAAAATGAAGCCACTCCTATAGCATACCTAGAAACTTGTCTTTTAGTTTAGGGTTTGGACTGTGTGAAGGGGTTTTTTTTTACCTGGCAATCTTTCCAACTCTATTTTGCATTGTTATTATACCCCTATTCTGTTCCCAAACTCTTTTTCGTAAGCTGTCCAGACATGCCTAATAATATGACTTTATGTGATTGCCACGATGTCATCAAGAGCCATTTTATCTAACTTACCACATTAAGCTAACCATAAATTTGAATAGCAGATCACATCATAAAGTCCATCAGAACAAATATTTTTCTAAAAATATTTTTCTAACAATATATTCTCTGGTGGAGGATGTCAGAGGGATTTTCATGTGAAAGTAGTGAAAGGGGAAAAAACAATAATAAAGCAGGGAAGCAGCCCTCAACTGGTGAAGAAAATTTACCACTATGTTTCCAAGTTAAATACTTTTTCAAATCAGTGTCTACTAAGGAGCTGGATTTTGACATCATGTATTACAGCGAGTAAGACAGCCTGGCCACGCTGCCAGCCACAGAACAACCCTCCAGGTGCTGCCACCTTTACCCTTCCTCAAGTGATTTCCTCAAATGCTGCTTAACACTTTCACCTATCTAAAGCACTGAGACTCTCCACAGGCTGGGACATGGCCTGACCAGCCGTCCCAACCACCCAGCAGCTGCTTTGGGGTGGGAGTGAGCACTGCCAGGGAAAGCAGGGGTGTTGTGGCCAGAGCCCACCCCCCCCACAGTGAGAGGGGTTACTTGACCATCCCAGTTAAGCAGCCGGGCTACTTTTAAGCTCTGTTTCCCTTGCTTTCACCCAGGTCCTTGGGCACTGAAATCTATCTTGATGCTGGCCATGTCCCATCTCCTCCCACCACAGAGGGGGGCAGTGACAGGTGTCCCTTCAGCCCAGGAGGCAGCCACAAAGTGGGAGATGCACCCTGGAGGCAGCCAAGGTGAAGGGGTGCAAGTGCCCTAGTGGACTCTGGCCACAGGCAACCTGCAGCAGGGCAGGGACAGCCCAGAGAAAGCAGAAAGAAGAGGAACTGGATTGCTGCAAGGAATGGAGTAAGATCAGACACAAGTGGATGCTTACTCTGTGCAGATACCTTTTCAGCAATGTGTAGTTCAGCAAAGATACTGCAACCCAGGAACAGATCGATCACAGATCATTGCACTGGATGACCACAAAACCATGTGTGAGAGGAGAGCAAAGCCTAAGCAAGGCACATATACTTGTTCATTAAGCTTCTTCATAATTACGTCATGCCTAATAAACAAAATAGAAGTAAGAAGAGGTACTCTTTTTTGTAATAAACCTGCTATATAGAGATAATTTGGGGTCGTTGTGGCATTTTTTCTCCCCTTCTCCTTCAGAAACATTCAAAGGCCACAGTCAGAGACCATATGTGAACACTTTGAGTAGAGCATTTCATAGCTTGAGGGATGGACTGGCAGCAACAAAGGCAAGTGAGACACAGGAGAAGCAGTCACTTGATGAGCATGACAGAAGCTCCCTGAAGAAGGTGAGCACAAACACTGCCAGTACTCGAAGCATGAGGGATGGGTCCCTCCACACCATGATGGACAGGAGGTGTGACACTTGCCTGCTTTCCAGACGAGAGGAGCCAGGGAGGCTGTGATGCTCCAACACTGGCAGCACTGTTGCGCTCTACCTGTTTTTTGAAAAATGTGACATCCCCTTCGGCCCACACCTGCAGCACTTACCAAAAGGGCGAATTTAACCAAGAATGGATGAAAATGAATTAAGCAATCACACGGAGATCCTGGCTTTCCATAAGCTTTGGAAAAAGGTCTTCAAAGTAACATATAAAGCCATGTCAAAAAAATCCAAGTGGCACCCCTTCTAGGGTTTCTCTGCTAAGCTCCCAAATCCCTCAAATTTGAATCCAGCTCCTGTAAGATAACAAGGGGTGGTTTCATTCATTCCCTTTGCTACAACATGACACTGCTGAGAAGGAGGTCCAGTGACAGTATTGCAAAGCGTCAGGCACGCAGGGAGAAGATAGACATGTTAAGTACACTGTGCTGGACATGGGATATGAACAAGCTATGGGCGAAAAGTCCTGTCACAAATGACTGAAGCCATACAATGAGCCTTGAAAACGAGTGCTAGGCCGTCTAATCCTTATTGATAAGTGTTGCCACCCTACAAACCAGGCTTTGAGGGGCTGAGGCTCAACGGAGAGTCTAAGGCTTGGATATAAGCAGACAGTCCTGGTGACCGTAGCTGAGCAGCCAATCCACTGGAAATGGGAAAGGGGTGGCACATGCTGACAACAGGGATGTCATCAGCCCTGCTCAATGGGGAGATACGAACTGGTGAGACACGAACTGATGAGACCGGCGTTTCCTCATAAAGGACAACACCCCTTCAAAGCTAACAGCAAAATGCTAAGCAAAATGCTAAGCAAAAAGCCTGCTGATCATTGGCAACCTGGGTCCAGTCGCTGCCATGAGGTGGGCAGAATCAGAGATGTCGAAATAGGTGCTTTCTGACACCAAAATAAAAAACCACACCTAAAGAAGGGGGAGAGAAGGGAGTAAAAAACATAGAAAAAAAAAAGAAAAAAAAAAAAAGAGAAAGGGGGAGGGAAGATGTTGCCCATAAAGGATGGTTTGCTTTGTCCCGCAGAAGCAGCATCCAGAGCAGGAAGAAGGAATGCACGCGTGTGTGCACACCATGTGGGACAAAGGCTGCATATTTCTCTTCAGCCGAGAGCACTGCTGTCATCTGTCAGTGTTGTACATCTGTGTACAAGCAACACCAAACACTATTTGCCTTCCAGTGCCTTCGAGAAAAGGTTTTTTCGTGTTGATTTCCTCATTTGAATTTCCCTTTCGGCTCCCCTGCTTAAAGTGTATATACATCTAGTTTTGGTGACACTCACACAGCTGCCTGCAGACAAGTCACAGGCTTGCATGTCTGCTGGAGTGTAACACACGCACACACGCGCGCGCACAAAAGCACACACCTTATCCTGACCTCGCACCCCTTCTCCGCTGCAATCTGATGCATTTGAAACGTTTT
>JAAGNO010024999.1:0-35673 GCA_033439905.1 Ceryle rudis
TCTCCTCTCCTCTCCTCTCCTCTCCTCTCCTCTCCTCTCCTCTCCTCTCCTCTCCTCTCCTCTCCTCTCCTTTTCTTTTGTCTTTTCTTGAATTTGTTCTTAGGAATCACTTATTAATCAGAGTGGAGTATAATGATGAAAAAACTTCCTGGATGCTGTGTTATCTAAGGATAACTCTAAAACTCTACAGCTGCTTTTCTTTTCAAGAATAAAGAGTAAACATAGGAGTGGGAAACTCGTGGCACTGTAAGAGATCAATCAGAAGGACTGAGTCTTGCATTAAATCATGAGGATTTCTTCTGGATGTGAGCACTGAAACTAGGATCCATGCTTTTGTAATCTCAGAGACTGTTACAGTGTATGTTACATGGACTTTAGATGTTACTAAACTTTGGCCAAAGTGTGGCAGCCCACTCACTGCAGAAGGGATTCAGAGATGACAATGTGACTGGAGATAAGAGTCAGGTCCCCAGACAAAAAGGAAGCTAAAACCAAGGTATGCTTAATTTAGAGCTATTTAATAAGAGGGGAAACAGTCAATGCAGAGAAAACAACAGATTGTGGATAAAACATAAATCAAAAATTCCTTTTTAATCTTTTACTATAAAAGGATACGGCAACTTATATTTCAGGGAAACAATTTATCATTAGTTGAAATACAAACATGTGATACTATGGACAGGATGGTTTTAATTGCTTCTTGTGCCTGCATCTCTAACATCTACCTGTGGGTTCAGTCACAGGAGAGTGACCTGACAGGATAATTGCTCTTGCCTTCTGTGGCAGTACTGTAACAATGATCCTCTAGACCTGATGCTGCTCAGGAGACCGTAGTCCATGTTCGTAGATCTGCTTGTTACGCTCTGTTCTGAAACTGTACTTCAGGGATCTAAAATTGAATGAGAAGAGTTAGATTTGTCTTTAAGGCATATTTATTCCCCCTCCAAGGTAGGAAGCCGTCTCTTCACAAACTGTGGAGTTCAGCACATTATTTGATGTGGGGGTTTTTTCAGATAATTCAGTAACTTTTTCCTTAATTCCTTGGGACATATTTGTCCTCTGGAGCTTTGGCTGTCTCTATGAGGAAAAAAAAAAAACAGCATAAGAAAATTGAGTTCTTGAAGGCATGTTTTATGGAGTACCAAAAGGTCTTGCTTTAAGCTTGATTACTCTTACCGAGTGTCCAAACAGAAGTAAATCACAAATCTGTTCTGCATTGGCCTAAGAAAGGATGAGCAATATGATATTTAATAGAAATTACTAAACTATTTAAAGTTTTAAACTATATGAAACCCTTTGAAACTTCTTGAGATGTTGTGAATGACTTAGAAACCAAAGAGATTAAATGAGCACGATTATGTAGGATGTGGTTGCTGAGTGCCTTGGCAATGCTGTTTGGGTTTTTTTTGATATTTATATACATATATAAAAATCTTGCTGTCAGCTAATACTTTAAGAATGATAAGAAAGGTCTTGTTATCCCTACAAAAGTCTGAATTGCACTTGACAAATTGTCTTTGGCTAAATGTTCTTTATAGGAGATAATTGGGAGAAGTCATTCTAAGTCCCTGCAGCAGTAGCAAACTGAGGGCTACAAAATATTTTTATCCTCTAGCTGGAGGAATGAACAGTAGTACATATGTGACAGATTGAGCTGAGCTGAAGCAGCCTTCAACTATAACACAAATGGGGATAGCAGGTACAAGCGCTGTACTATATGCCAAGGGTAAATTTACTTGAAGAGCTACACTTAATATTGATAAAGCACCCCAAGGGAAAATATCCTCAGTCTACAAATAAGTTGCAAAAGAAATGTGAAGAGGCTTGTTATGACAAAAATAATAGTACAAAAAGGAAAAGGCACACCCCTGTTTTTAATGATTTCAGTTTGTAGTAACATGTACAGGTTAATTGAGCACATCCTATTGATGTGCAGATTTTAAGCTGTAGGAGTTTTAACTTAGGTATGCAGTTTACGCCTAAATTTCAGGATACTGTTGAAAAGATCATCTTTAATTCCCTGAATTACCAGGAGAAACAGGGACACCCGTTCTGCCTAAGTGTTCAAACATAAGCAGGCATAGCCTTATACTATAGATTTTAAAAGGCATCTTCTTCTCTTCAGTGACTATTGATATTTTATTCAAGAGCACTGCTTTGCCTCACTAACATTTGCATTTTAGGCATAAGAGCACTGATGGAGCCAAGCAGGTTAGTCAAACAAACTCACTGAGTGTGGTTACTAGAATGGGAGCAAATACCTTGGTGCAGAGACATCCATTTTGTACCAACTCCATGCACATAACAAAATTATATGTTTATTAAGTAAATAACATCACTAGTTTCAAAAATTAGGACCTAAATATCTCAGCCTCATCTGAAACATGATAATGATCTTGCTCAGCAGTCTTTGTTAAGCTCCAAATACATAAATGGCTATTGTTATTATATATCTATGTACTACCCAGCAAGGTAATAATTTTTCTTTCATGGAGCAGAGCTGCAGGGAAAGAAATTACAAAAGAACTAATCAAATTGGTTTAACCAGTAGAATTGCACAAGGAGAAGGTATTGCTGCCTACAAAAGTAGAAGAATCAGGGTTGTAGACTTTATCTCAGATGGCATGCTGGACTCTTCTCCTTGGAATGACCGCCTGCAAATAAGACTTTTGCCTTCTGATAATGTTCTGTGGTTTATTTGAAGCATATGACATAAAACAGAGATTAGGTTTTACTATTGGTGAAACCTAATCTCTGTCATATAGCTGTATACATATACCTATATGCATATACATATGTATATATATCTATATACATACAGCTGTAGAAGTACAGTGGCCTAAAGTGCCTGTATAGGCACCAAGAAATATCGGATCCTGCATCTTGCTACATTCTGTTTAGTTCAATTTAATTTGACTTTTTTCTTTCTTTAGAGCAAGAAAATATAATTGTCAGTCTTTACATGCTTCCCTGTGATGTCACAGCAACATAACTTGTAATTAGAGTAGCAAAAATTGAACAGATTCATAAATTCTGCTAGGTAAGACATATGCCAGTCACCCCTGACCTTCTTTTTGAATGAGCTACTTGTCCATTTTGAGTCTCCTTCTGCTCCACCTAGCAACAGCTACTGAACAAACCTTTCATGAAGTAATTATGTCAAACCTATACTCCCTTTCAGAACTAACTAAAGCAACATTAAAATACTAACTTTTAAAGAAATATGTTACAATACCATGAGCCTTAAAACACTATGAGGTATCCACTTTTCAAGAAGAAATTTCTCATTAAAGCAGAAGGGAAACAAAGTGGATTAAGAGAAATAAACAGGAGATGGTGCCACGTGCTTAGAGGAGTAATTTTCACATAATGGTAGAGCAGAGAGGTACCTAGTTGTCCTGCTCTAAGAAGATTTATGAGGCCATAAACCAGTTCTGAACTACTACTACAAATTAGAATAAAATCTATGGATAAGCAACTTACAGTCTTCTCAATAAAGAGTTTGTCTTCCAAAATGTCCTGGAATTCAGAGAAGATGAAGAGGCTCTGAAACCTTATTTGTTTCCCATGTCCAGAGGTTGTTTTTGTAACTTGGAATTTGCAAGAGAAATATACTTCCCCTCGACCTCGGGTTTCTCCAAATTGGATTATACTTTTTTGACCATTCTGCCTGTTTGCAGACAAATTAGGTAACCTAGTTTCCAGGAGTTACTTTTCATACTCTTCTATACACTTGGAGAACTGAAATGACTTTGGGGAAAAATTAGAATCCTTCCTATTTCTCACAAATTCTTACCATTTAGTAGCTAGGTATTAAAAATACTACTTTCAGGATCAAGAATATGTAAAAGATTCAAAAGCATCTGTTTCACATTAAGAACATCTCAGAATGTCTTATTCTATCAGGGACATCTCTACCTTGTAAACTTTGATATAGAATGACAAGCGCGGGGGAAATGTAATTTAGTTTTAGAACTCTGGTCTTTCACACATGAATATGCTCTGCATTTAGACTTGTGAACCTGAACTCTAATGTGACTCAGCTTCTGAAAACTGTGCAGAATACTTAGCTATCTGCACAGATTAACTGAGGTGATGTATTTTAGCCACCATTTTCTTCCACTAATCCCCCGATTACTAGGTCAGTAGAGCTCAAAAGAGAAGCAAACAAGAATTAAGATGGAGAGGGTAGAAGTAACCCTCTCAAGACAGCTGCTAAGGTTAAGTAAGTAGACTTTTTTTTCCTCAAAAATACTTCTACAGACTCCACATGAAGAATCTGAAAGGAGTTCACTCGAAGGAAGAAACGTTAAGAAACTGAATTAAGCAAGAAAATGCAGGACAGGTCTCTGAAAGCCAGCAGAATTTGTGATGTTTTAACAAGGAAACAGTATTTCCAATCATACCTGGAATTCTAGGTAGCAGTTAAAAAGATTTTGATGATAAAAAAGACAATTTCTGAAGGTATATGTTTAATGATGTTTTAGATCCGGAAGGATATGATCTTTCCAAACTGTCTTAACTAAGACTAATAACCATAAATTCAATTTACTTAAGCATTTGTTCAGAGGAAATGATGCTCAAAAGCTGCAGGATGGCATGGTGGATTTGAACTCTGTAAACCTCCTAAATCATACTCTCTTGGTCTTTAGATTACAGAATGGAGATTTTGCAATGTGAAATTAATTTTAAGGCGGAAAAGAGAAAGGTAATTGATGATTATTTCTAAAACTAATGGTGATGAAAAAGTACTGGATTTGAAATACAAAATACACTACTAATCTGGCTTTCTGGCTATATCTTCGCAGAAATACTTCAGCTTACCTCATATACCTGTTTCAAAGCCAGGGCTTAGTATATTTGATGAGAAGTTAGGGCATATGCCTTAATATACCAGCATTACACAGGTGGCACATTCCTCTGAGATGAGAGATGTTAAGGACAGCTGCGCATGACATAACATGAAAAACTTTGGTGTGAGAAGGTGTAAAAAGAGTGGGTTTGTTTTCATTTTATGGCCTGTCATTTTCTTTAATAGAAAATGTGCAATATTGTTCTTGTACAGAGAAAGGTTCAGAATTTGTTTTTTCTATACAGTGTGCCTATGATGCTGTCACTGAAGTGTGGTGCAGTGAGATGTAAGCTAGGCCATGGTGAGTTCCTGCCTTCTGCAGGTGAAGTTATTCAGATTGTTAGGTTAAGTGTATTTTCACAGTGGCTGCAATGAAAAGCTTTCAAAGAAACCATTTTTCCTTTCGTCATCAATGGAATATGAATCATAATTAGATTTAGAATTGGAATGGAATTAGAAATCTTTGAGAGGGACTGTAAGGGGAATTTGAAGACTCGGTCTCTTATGTTGCCATAGCTGTGCTAATTACGAAGGGCTGGTCTAGTCTGGGCTGAAAAATCCTGATGTCAGGAGAACAATCATGAGAGCTTTAGAAGAAAATGAAGAAAGCTTTCACAACTACTTCATTTGGATGAGGTTTTGCCCATTATGCATTTTTATTCTTGTCTTAGTCAAAAATAAAAAGGAATGGCATAGGAAAATGCTGCATTCTTCCCGTGTAAAACATAACTGATTGTAGAAGCTATTCTTACAAGAAGTTTTCAGGATAGTTGTCAGGATATATCTCTTCTGAAATTCTTGGAGTGAATGAAATCCATGATAGCTCATATGAAAGATTTACAGAGACACCAAGAAAGACAGTTTTGATATTTTAGGATTCCTGTCCCGTGGAAGTGTATTCTGCTAGTATGAAATCATCCCTAACAACGATGATTTCAAATGGATACATCCAGAAGAACGTAAGTAGGAAGAAAGTAAGATAAGAAAGGAGAGAGAGAGGGATGGAGGGAGGGAAAGAAAGACCAAAAGATGGACCAAAAGACAGACTAAACCCAAAATTTTCTTCAAACTATATCATGCATAACAAAATAATACTAAGTAGAATAGTACTGTCTTATGAGTAAGAAAATATTAATCTGTTCTAATCTACGTAATCAACAGACTCACTTTTTCTTTACACATGACCTAAGTGCTGGTGTTATTTGTTATTAATTTCTGCTTTAATTGTGTTTCAATTTTAAAACTACAGAAGTAAATCTTCTTCATCCATTGGAGTCTCTATTTTCATACAGAGTCGTAGTAAGATATAATTTATTAAGTGAGTAGAAGATTATCCTCTGAACATCTGGGTACTTCCTAAGTTTTGTTTAATTCAACAGACTGAAGGTAGATTTCTCCATGTATGTGGAGAGCTACAATCCATACAGTTTTATGGAAAAATGTGACCTGAATTTATCTTTTTTTGCTTCAGATGAAAAGTAAAATAAACAATGGTCTGAATACCTAAACCTTCCACATAACAAATGAAAGAAATTTTAGGTAGCCTAAATAAGAATACATGACACAACTGGTCAGAAGAGAGAGCACATTTGTAAATTAGTTCTAAAATATGTTTGAAATGAGGCTTTGAACTGAGTCTGGAGGCTTAATTCCTGGTTCTGCCATAGATTACTGTTCAGGTTTTTTTTTTTGTCTCTTACTTTTAAGCATCTGTTAAATATTTATAGCTATAGTTTCCAATTTAATTAGATTCTTCTAAGCCTTAATGTATGTATATAGAGAGTGCCTGGACATTTTTAGATGAAGAACTGAAAAGGTTCACATTCCTCTGTCTACCTTGAAAATAGAATTCAAACTTTCTAACCATAGGTGTATTTTTTACTTCTAGGTAAACATATAAAGATTTAACACTTAATATAAGATAAGCTGCATATCTTTGATTCATGATCACCAGCATATTAAATATATTCTGCTTTTGAGATATTGTGTGTTATGAAAGATTTCCTCAAAATGTACGAGCAGCTTCCCTCAAGTGATTCACTTATCTTTTAGGAAATACAAGCATTATATGAAACCGTATTTAGAAATGGCACCTGTAATGAATGCATCCTGAAAGTTTTCACAAAACTTACTATATAAATCACTTTGACATTTTAGATACCATATTTGCTTCCCTTTTGTGAAGAAAAAAAAATCCAAAGACTTGCTTTTAGCATGGAAAAGATAAAAAATATCTGAGTGCATTTTTAATAGTTGTATAGACAGAGCAAAAAAAAAAAAAAAAATGAAGTCTTCGAGGTTTTTTAACTTTGGTTTTATCACCATGGAAATGACCTTGCAATTTAGACTGTGTAAAACTTTAAACAACCACGGCTGCTTCTGCTTACATATTCATATTAGTCTTATAATGCCATTGGTGTCATATATTTAATTCATATATTTAATGCAGATGATATGGAGCATAGTCTCTTGAATGAGTTAACTGGATTTATTTTTCTACAAAGTCTTAGTCTGGATTAATGCAATGATGTCTTACCTTTAAATCTGAATATAACTAAGACAGATCTGTATTTGCAAAATTGTTGTGATGAGCTCACTTTAAGTAGTGGTTATTAAAGCAAATTTAAGAAATGTTCCTTTCAGAAGCTTCATACAGTTTGTAGTACAGGAGATCAGGAAGGTTAAAAGAGAATATGCTACAAAGTCTCTTTAATGGATTCAAAGGAACATTTCATTTATCTTTACAGCCTCTACTCCTTTCTCACTCTCATGCTCAACAGATTCTCTGGAGCATTTCTCTTAGATTGCACTTGCCCCAGGCCAGAGTGAGAATAACTCAGATTCCCAGAGCTCACAAACCCTTTTTCACTGTTAAAATTTACTTCTCAGCTTGAAATAATAAGAGAAGCCCACCCTGCCTCAACAGCTCTTGATCAAAAACATTACCACAGAGATGCCTTCATATTAGGGCTGCATTTGATGGTTTGGTGACATTTTTCCTGGTGCCTAAGAAGTTTTCTGTTCGAAGGTTTATTCAAACGGACGTGAAAGACAATACTTCATTGTACATAGTTGTGGCACTGTTAAATAAAAGTAACTGAGATTCAGTTGTCACTGAGAAGAAAATCTGTATTAAAAGCACCAGATACTTCATATCAATCTCTATCCCATGCAAGTGGGGTTTTGAGCTTTGATTTTTGTTGTTATCTACACAAAACCACCTAGAATAGATACTGAGGAAAGAAGATAAAATAGCGTTTTTATAGCACTCTTTGGCAGCTCTGGGGAAAAAAAAAAAAAAAGGACATAAAAAAAAAGGAGGGAAACCATTAAATTATCAAGCTCTTGCAATAATTTCTAATATCCTTCCTGGACAATCCATATCTTCCCTGGAGATAAATCAGACCATTAATGTTTCTTAACAAGAGGCAGTATAACTTAATAACATTCTTCACAGTGTGTCTTGAAAGACAATGAGACATACATAATTTTTAAAGTGAGTTATCGAGTTTTGTGGATTTTTTTTTCATTTTATTTTTATGAATGTACAAAGAGAAACATGTACTTTCTTCTCACTTAGACTCATTTTTACGTACCACACCTGGATGAAGTACTAAAGAATTAATTGATTCACTCTTTCCCCCATAGTTAGAGACAGATTTCATACAGAAACAACACCTCTCAGGTAAAATAGTATTACAAAATTTGGGTGAGGCTAGAACTGGGAAAATGTTGTGCAGTATGAATCTTCATTTAATTTGGGAAGCTAATTAAAGTCAGTGGAGTTCACTTCCCCTTTTATTAATAATGGAAAGTATTAATAGGAGTGTTTATAAGAGCTGAATTAACAAAATAAAAAAGTAGTATTTACAAAATGTGGATTAGTAACTCAAAGTAACTACTACTCACAGACCCACACTGCCAATCTGTTCTAAGGACTTACACTTATCTGATCTGAGAGCAGAATAAAAACTTTCAGTGAAGCATCCACAGAACATAAATTATTGGAGAAGGAAGTGTAAGTATAGGAATGAATTCACTGGCTTAATGTGCTAAAACTACAGTAAAACTTCAGTAAGGAAGAAAAACGAAAGCAACCTGCTTGTGTCTTGGAGAGGAAACATAAAATCACAGAATCACAGTATAGATGAGGTTGTCAGGGACCTCTGGAGTTCATCTAGTCCAAATCCTTTCTCAAAACAGGGTTAGCTAGAGCAGCTTGCTCAGGAACATGTTGACCTAGTTTTGAACACCTCCAACAATAAACACTCCACAACTTCTTTCAGCAACCTATTTTAGGGTTTAATCACATTCACACTAAAAAAGTGGAATTTCTTGTGTTTCTGTTTGTGTCCAGTGCCTGTTGTCTTTCACTGGGCAACACTGAGAGGAGTTGAGCTTTTTAATTTTAATTTTCCCATCAGGTGTTTATACACATGGATAAAATCTCCCCTGAGCCTTCTCTTCTCCAGAAGAGAAGTTCTCTTGAAAGAGCTAGCAAAACCAAGTTTGTTAGGGAACTCATAGATTCAAAAATCCCTATGTTTTACTCTTCTTAGGAGGAAGAAAAATGCTCTAGGAATCATATAAGTATGAACAGGTCCTCTCTGGGGCTTTTACAGTAGGTCAGCTTTAGGTTCCTGTGGCAGACTGAAACTTGTACTTTGTCAAAGCAGCTTAGCAAAACTTAGAGTCTTACCAGATGTATAAAGCTCCCTGAATTTGTACTTCATTCTGGATAGCCAACCATCAGTTTCCTGTCCTAAAATACAAATACCAAATGTATCCTTTTCAGAGGTATTTGAGAACCTGAGTTGTGATGTAATGGCCTAAAATATGAAGGCCCAGATGGCCTGCCTGTGGGCTCCTAAATTATCCATGAGAAGCAGGTACACTTTGCTGAGTTTGTCTTATGTTTTCTTAGGGTATATGCAAGGATAGGAAAGCAAATGTTAAACTTAGGAGAACTTCTATTTTGAAATGATTGTCTGTTTTTTCCTTTGAGTTTTATCCTGTTGCTGTAAAAGGCAATTACTGTCAATAAGTGGCTGTACTTTCCTTAAATGTGATGCCACTGAAGTGCATAAGAATTTATTTATTTATTTATATTTACTGGACCTCACAAGTATGTAAAATTCCTGTCACCAATGAGATGCATCTATAATTTGATGTTTCATATTCATGTGCTTATGCAAGTATAGCACAGTATAAAATCTATAAGTAGTACTGCTGCTAACACTTTTCTTTCTGAAAGCCTAGATCAGTATGAATATGACCTAGCATGAGTGTGGACTTCAGTATTCTCTATAAGCAGGCAGTATTTACATCATCTTCTGACTGACTCAGGTAACAGGATATTTTAGATATTATGTGGAAGTGTTATGCTTTCTGGAACATTTTACTTTTACTTCAAAATTGCTTATTTGCATGAGTTGATGTTAGGTTACTGAAATAAAAATTCAGTCTCAGCTAAAATATTCAGCTAAAATATTAGCTTTTTATGCTAACAGACCCAGGAGTGCTTTCCATCTACCATGTCTGGGTGTGTGCCATGGCTAACACTCAGTTTAGGTTTCCCATGTGTATTCTAGTTTCCATGAAATTAATTCTATACACAAAAGCGATGGAATTTTCCAAAGAGCCCTGTTCCAAACTAAAGGAGATGGTGAATTCAAGGCTTGTTTATAAGCTCCAGGACAGATTCAGATCTTTGTTTACTTTCTGGCTGGTAGTATCTATTACTTTATTTTTGTTATGCTAAGGACTCGATTACGAGGGCTCAGTAAATTTAATTGTAAACCCTGACTCACATTTCTCATTATCTTCCACCTGAGGATATAGTCTACTACATCAGAAAGAGATAAGAAATAGGCAGCATATCTAGAAATCCCTCAGCTGATAAAGAAGACTGGTATTCACCCTTTTGGCATCGGATAATGGATGTTTCCAACTAATGCTTATAAACAAGTTCTTAAGGCCACTCTGTATATACTGGGGACCTCTATTATACACTCTCTAAACCTTAATATCTAAACCTGCATCAGTACGCACAAAGATGAAAGTGTCTCTCACTCTAATGCATACTTGGAAAATATTTTCTTTCTATTTATGTGACCAAGATTGTCAGAAGTCACCAGGAAAGGATATCCTCAGCTGCTAGTGACAATGATAAAAAAAGTGCTAACAGAAGAGACTGAGGAAACCGCTCTTTTATTTGTAGATGTATGATTTACAAACTTGAATATAGACCTGGAAAATTTTAGTGGTAACAGGTAACCTGACTAGAGGTTTCAATAGCGTGAGGTAAAAGCACTAAAATCTGATATTGGGCATGCAAATAGGATTAGAATGCTTGCTCATTCTCCAACAGAAGCATTCTGTCAATATAGAAGGCACAAGAAAAACATCTGCAGAAGAAACACAGGCATTTGTTACTTTGGACACTACAGAAATAGTCTTCATAATTATTTTGTATAAGAACTTTATGTTGCAGATGTTCTCTTTTCTAATATATTAGACATGTAACTGTAAAGAAGGTGAAGCTGACCCAAGTGTGTGTGAAAAACATTAGGACTAAAACCAGAAAGATAAACTAGAACTGATGTTTTCCCCTCCCAAATTAATATAGAAAGGGAGGGAAATGAGATGCAGAATTTTTTATAGCAAATGATCTTGTGAAAATGCATGTGGAAACTGTAGGTTTATATGCAATGGTTGTTATGAAATGTTTTATTTTTATGAAATACATCTTCCAGAAGAAAGTATATGCTACACTTTCACTCTCACAATTTATAAATAGTGAGAACAGAGGTAACAGAAATCATAACTTTAAAGTACAGAAAAAAGAAAAATTTAAAAAAGAAAGCAAAGAAACAATATTTGTTAGATATGACACACTGATTTAACAGATTACAGATATAATTTGACCACTAGGAAATTAGAAACATTGCAAAAGGTTACATTATGAAACACATTAAATCCAGAATATTTGTAATGTAATGTTTTGAAGAAACTAATAGTGATATTATCAGACTGATATTTGAAAAGTCAAACTCAGGTCTGTCTTTAATGCTAGTGAATTATAGCATATCATACTTGACAGTTCTACTTGCCAAAATAGTCTAGCAGATTCTTATAATCAGATTATCTCATTAAGGATCTACAATTATTTTTTTTAAGGGTGTGTAACCTCATCAAATATGAAAGGTCACATAACTGAAGTATTTATATCTATGAGCTATGTAAATCATGTTTAACAGCAGAAAGCAGCAATATTCCATAGGCTGGATCTTGTTCTCATAATGTCACTGTTACATGTCACCTTCATTTTTAAAGCCTCGCTATTCAAGGCCTGAAAATGAAGAGATTGGCTTGCTCTGAAACAAGATTTCTCTGCCCAAAACAATCATTAGCCACACAAGCAAACACAGGGTAACGATTAGACTTGTTAGCAAGACAATTAAACCAGAAGTAAATAAAATCCTTGCTTAAAAGTAATACACCAGAAGGACATTCTCTACTCTCTCCAGACTCCTTTACAGAACAAAAGGGTCAGAAAAATGGAAGGTGGAAGAAAATGGCTCAGTTTTGACCAGAGCAATTCCTTTCCAGTATGACAACTCCATAATGAACTACTTATTCAATTACAGAAAGACAGGCAGGCAGTTAGCAATAAGCAATGGTGCACACAGATCACAGGTAGAACCAAAGCTGATAGGCAGAACACTTTGCTTCTGCAGTATATACAGATCTCTAAGGCTATGTAAATATGGATGAAGTGGTGTGAAGCATCCCATGATGTGGGGAAAAAAAAAAGGCAACTAAAAACGTTCCACCTTCTTAAGGTCTATAGTATAGTCCATTTTATAGAGATGAGTGATTTGTGAAGGCATGGTTTCTAAAGGTCCCTTTTTGCCACTTACTGATGTTTGCCCAGCAAACACATATTTTGAGCAAGCCACTTCCTTCAGTAAGACATCTATGATTTCAGATTTGCTGACAGCAGCCTTCTTTATTCAGCACTTTATTCAGATGTGGTGTTTTATTTTTTTCTCCTCTCCTTTCCCCAGAAGTTAAGACCCAGATCTCTATGTCAAGATGTCCTCTTGTCCTGTCACTTGTTAATTGGGAAAGGAGACCAACCTCCACCTCTCTACAACCTCATTTCAGGTAGTTGTAGTGAGTGAGAAGGACCCCTGAGCCTCCTTTTCTCGAGGCTAAACAATCCCAGTTCTCTCAGCAGTTCCTCATAAGACTTGTGCTCTAGACCACTCACCAGCTTTGTTGCCCTCCTTTGGATGTGCTCAATGTCCTTCTTGTAGTAAGGTGCCCAAAACTGAACACAGTATTCAAGGGGTGTCCTCACCAATGCTGAGTACAGGGGGATGACCACCTCCTTAATACAATTGGCCACACTATTTCTGATACATTCTTCCAACATTTATAACTAAAAAATTCAGCCTGGTAACCAGTCCTCGGAAGAATACAGACACCGGGTGACATCATGCAGCCTCCAAACAAGCAAACAAACAAATAGTTTTAGGATTTCCTGTTATATAAAGCACATATTTTTACATAAAATATTAACTGAGTAGCTCAATAATTTCCTATTCCTAAATCAGTTTCAAGTGACCACTAAATGACTACCTTTGTTTGATACCAAAAACATTTCATAGGAATTAAAACTAGTGAAATGAAGAGAAAATTTAGGCCGATGTTTTGAATAGTATGGGTGGAATGGACAGACACTGGGACACAGAAAGACTGTTCCAAATTACAAAAACTTCGGCAGAAATGTCCTATGTGTCATCACAACCAAGAGGTTTGAAAAGGTGTTTCATTAAGTTGGTATGATTAATAAAACAAGCAGTTAGGATAAGTTTTATGTATTGCATTAGGAATTGCATAAATACATAAACAACCAAACCAGTGTTCTGGGTTCTGCATGGAAATAAAAAACTAGTTCACTGTGCCAGAGCTGATACTAAATAGACCTTCACTGAATTATTTCATCCTCTTTTGATGTTTACACTTCAGACAAGTGTGTGCTAACATGCACTCCCACTTTTACAACAGGGAAACTAAGATCTTATCAGACTCTCTCAGATGGAGAGGACGTTGTCAAGTATACATACACTTGGTGAAAATGATGAGAGTGTTGAGGGTGGTAAAGAGGGAAAGGAGTTAAGATTGTGAGGTTGGAAAGTGACAGAAGAAAACTGTTGGCTTCAAAAGTGGGAAAAGAGGGTAAGAAAAATATACTCTACTTCTGCTTCTTCACGGTGAAGCTATTTTCTCTTTCAGCTAAAGGCTGTCTAGAAAGAAGCCTCTTATTAATTCACATTGGGATTTTACAGAGTCTGTGTTGGCTTATCTGTGCTTTCATTAGAAACAATGAAAAGTTTACTCTCTAACTCAATCAGCCTTAAAACATTCTTAACGGCTCTTGAAAATCTCCTGGTAGGTTTCCTTAAGGATTTCCTACAATTACAAAATAAAAGATCTGAATGCCTTAGAGTAGAAATTATGAACTTCTTGTAATAGCCCACCCACTAAATCCACTTGTCAATACGCTACTAGTTTCATCTCAATACATGAACAGAACTGGAAAAGAGAACTACATTATGCAGTAATATGCTTTCTGAGGTGTCCTCTGCATATTAGAAGAGATACACCAGGTTTTGTTCTTTGCTTGTTTGTTTGCTTTTCTCCCTTGGCTAGGTTTTGTTCTTTTTTATTTTCTTAAAGAAAACAAACTCAGACTCATTCAGTCCTGGCTTCTATCAATCAGCTCAGGATTCTAGCTGTGCTTTTCACCATTTAAATTTCACTGGGTATATTGATGTGATATACTGTGTAATAATCCTTTCAGAGAAAGCTTCAGTCATCCAACATATCCACAGTGTAAGGTGACTGAGAAGGGTAGAATACATGGATCTCACACATCTGAGTGTAATTTACTGTCTCTTTTCTTTTGTGAATGCAGTTTCATTCTACCTCTGACCATTGGAAGACTCTTCGGAACATGATCTTATATCCCAGGAGGGAAGCTTAGATTCATTGAGTGAAGGCAGGCAGCAGGCAAGGGAGTAGGTGGGGAGATGTTTACTTTGAATTTGCATGCTTAAAAGAGTTTTATTTCTTTGTTGATACTGTTCTGATATGAAATGCAGATCTGTTCCAGGGAAGACATTTGGAAAACATGAGATGTGTCCAGGTAAGTGTCCTTGCCACAGGGATACGAGCAAATTCTTTCCTGATGTCTCTGCTGTCACTGTAGTTCTTAGCTTTCAGTCAAGATCTCTCATGACCTGCTGGTTAGAGTACCCTTGGATAACTCCACTTCTACAGAAAGCAGAAGGCAGGCAATGTCCCTGCAACAACAGCAGTATTTCTCTTCATAAGGTCATTCTCAGAAGCCTAGGTAGACTGAACTGCAAGCGAATGGAACCCTCATATTTCCAGTTGTTCCCATGTCTTGATTTGAGCTAGAACAAAACTAATTCTGTTCAGTCATTTTACTTTTCAGCTGAGTTCTTCTAACTCACTGCACTGTCTGAAGTCAGCAGCCTGTTTTCACAGACAGTGTCTGCTGCTGGCAGTGATAACACCCCATGGTTAGAGTTACTGCCAAGGGCTGGTGTGCAGACCAAGGCCACTGCTGGTTGTTGTGCACCACACTGGGTGGTGCAGGAAAGTGAAAGGCGGCACCTGCAGGGAGGAGCGGACAGGACAGGTGACCCCAAACTGACCAACAATATATTCCATCCCATAGACGTCATATTCAGTATAAAACTGAGGGTTCATGAGGCTTGAGCTCTCTTCCTTTCTTCTTCAAAGGCTGGCAATTGAGGGGGACTCTCTTCATCCTGCCTTTGATTCTGATCTGTGTGTTCCTGAATCCAGTACCAGTGTCCAGCTCCTTAACCCAGTTCCCATGTGCTACTGGGACCAGTCTGGGACTTCCCCAGTGCTTGATGGTGACGGTGGTGTAATTACCATTGCGGGGGTTGGGTTCAATACTGGTTTTGTATACGTTTGGATATATTCTATTTTATTATTTTCATTTTTATTAAAGCTGTTCTAGTTTCCTTTTCTAATATATCTCTCTCTCCCTTATTCCCTTTCTATTCCTCTTTGGGAAGGGAGGGGGGTTAACAGAGAGTTTCTGTTATAGGTCTATCTCTCTGCTCTGACCCTAATCCTTGACATCCCAGTACTTGTAAGCATATGGAATTTCTATCTTGAGAAGCACTTAACCTGTCCCCATAAGTTGTTAACCAAGTCCTATGACCTTATATTTTGATAACAGGAATCTAAGCCAGACAGATCCCTTTCTACCCAAAGCACTCACCATGTTAGGTTCCCAGACACAACATTCCTCTGCAAACTTTGAAAGAGATGGCACAATTGGAGAAGGCATCTACATGGACATAAGCAACTATTTCTTAATATCTACCTTTGATTTATTATACAGTCCATTTCTGAAATATTTACACTACCTATTTTGCCATTAACATGGAGATGTAATGAGATCAATGCTCGTAATTGCCAGTTTAAATCTCTTTTAGTCCAAAGCAACTGTTTCAGAATGAAGAAATAATTGCCAGCTAGGTTCTTTCCTAATCACTGTGTTAAGTACCATGTAGACAAGACTCCAGAAAATGTTTCAAGCAAAAGTTGAAAAATTAACCCTCCTGACACATTTTCTGTGGAGTGGAAAAAATACATAAGCCTCTTCTAATTCTATGAATATGTTTTTTTCCCTCTGTGTTCTTTCTCCAGGCCTTACTACTTGAAAATTTCAGTAATAAATAGTGCTTATGAGTTTATGTTGATCTCATATAATTTGAGGCTAAGCCCAGTGTTTATTCACAGTAGAAGATTGTAATTTTATTCAAAAATTCATTACGGTCTCTATGAATTTCATTACCACATCATCATTCCTTTCCTCATAATTCTCTAACTTTTCTGTTCAGAGGTCCCGCTAAATCATCTCTGAGAAGGCATCTTGTGTCAATGACTTAAAATCTCTCAGAGAATCCTTTTCTCACATAATAAGTACACCAGAAAACACCCCAGCTGGGCAGATATAGAAGGTATAACCCAGTTACTGTGAGTTGTACTTAGAACCTTTCCAGGGTGGGTTCAGTGTTATCTATTCATACTAAATATTGCTTTGGTTAACATGTATTCCTAATTATCACTGATTTTAATAAATTTACTCATGGAACTAGAACTCTCAGATTTAGTTTTCCATTAAGTTCTTCACTATATAATGTCTCTCATAACACTGTCATAGGTAAGCTTAGGAAGTGTGGGTTAGATGAGTGGGCAGTGAGGTGGATTGGGAAACGGGTGAACAACAGAGCTCAGATGGTTGTGATCAGTGGTGCAGAGTTTAGTTGGAGGCCTGTAGATAGTGGGGTTCCCCAGGTGTCAGTAATGAGTCCAATCTTATTCAACGTACTCATCAATTTTCAAAATTTAGGAAAGAAGTAGTTGATGTTCACTATTTTTTTTAATTTACCTTCTGAATGTGTTAGGATGCTAATGGTCATCTTCAAACAATACAGAACATAAGTTATTTCAAAAGCTTTAAAAGTCCCCTGGTTTTCAATTAGCTGGTTTTCTCAAGATATAGAAAGCATCCTCTACTAGAAACCAGGTAATTTCTCAGCATCTTGAAAAATATGTATTTTCTCCACATTACTTCTGAAATCCCTCAGGCACATCAGCTCTGGTACTATTTTGCCTTCAGTCAATACAAAATGCAAGTATTTTGCACCCGAAAAGTGTCAGTACGGTGAGCAGAGGGGAACAAATTATATCCAATTGCATCTTGCTATAAAACAGTCCTAAGAACCTAGATCAGAAGCCTGTATAACCCTAAGCCAGATAATGATGGTAATTCCTAGGTCTAGCTATAGTTTCAGGAGATCCACATGTCTTTCCTCTTCCACGTAAGAAAGGACTATACTTCCACAGCATTATAATGACTAAGCTATAGATGGTTCATTCATTTAGATTTTTTTCAGAGTTAATAAATGCAGATTTAATTCCTACAGAGAAAGAATGAAGATATCTTTAAGAATATAGTACATAATTCCTTGTGGTTTTGGCCTTTAGCTCTTTTTGCCTCAGTTCTACCTCTTAAAATGTTGTGAGAATAATTACAACAAAGATGATGAGATACTCAGATGCTCTCATGATGGGGCCTTGCATATGGATTACTAAAATGGATAGGTTAAGATTAAATGCTCCTCCACTTCCTTAATGATGTAATTACAAAGCTTTTAAATTTAGATGAAACACCACTCAAAGTGCTTGTCTCTTGCTTTGTGTGTGACCTAGAAGACATATAACTGTAAAGATGACTACGAGTCCATTGAATAAAAATGTGATAAGAAATCAACCAATGCTGTAAATACGAAAACATATTCCTTTGCCACTTGTTTGCATTTAGACAATGCCATGTTTCTCCTCTAGCTAGCAGTCTGAAGCTGTTGCTTCTCTGATGCTGAAAGCCCCCAACAAGTAAAATTATGTGTTTCCTCCTCAGACTGCATTCACCATATGATAATACAGTGTGACAGTTCTGACCCACTCTTTCACTGTGATTTGGACAGGTACAAGTATTTTAAACTCCTGTATAAAAAAGAAAAAAAATCAATTAAAAAATCTCAGAATATGAAAACCTGTGGTTTATATTACCCATAAGGCTGAAAAAAAATTACATGGTAGGAGCAGTTCTACTGTCTGGGATTTCAGTAATGTTGTTTTGAAGTCAGAGGCAACCACTGCAAGTGTAGTGCATCTTGTTCTCTTATTCTTGCTGAGCCATAATATAATGCTACATAAAATCTTTATGTCACAGTGAATCGTACTCAGCGTAGAACTATGATTTCCAGCTTTCAAGCTCTCTTTCTTCTAAGATAGCTATAAAACACATTCACTTCTGAAAAAGAAAGTAGCTGCTGGGAGGGCATCTTTTCTATAATCAAGCAAAAATATAGGGGAGAAGAATCACTTGGCAGACTACATGTATCATACTGATGATTTCCAATTTAAAAGTTAATGCCCCATTATTGGCCTGATTTTGTAGGTATTTTGAGAGTAACTGCTTGCACTGGGTCTTGTTGGGATGATGTTAATTTTCTTCATAGCAGCCCATATGGTGTTATGCTTTATATTTGTAACTGAAACAGTATCGATAACACAGCAATGTTTTAGTTATTGCTGAACAGTGCACAACGTCAAGGCTTTCTCTGTTTCACACTCTACACACCCTGCCCCACTCTACTGCCCCCCACCCCCTACCCTGTGGATAGTCTCGGAGTGGGCAAGAATTTAGAAGGGATTACAGAATTTTTTAACACGACATCGTTAGACACAGCAACGTGCTGGGTCCGTGCATGCCACAAGGGGAGTTAAAAGTTTTGGAACAGAAATGAATGCCAGACCTACAGAATAGAAAACTGCATCTGTCAAACAATGAGTTTGGAAAGGATTTTGTGGGAAAGAAGTTGAAAAAAATTAATGTGATTTACCAGTACAATGTCTTTGCAAAAAGTACCAATGCCATTCACAGAGGAATAAATGGGGTAAGTAAGGTAATGTTTGTATTTAGCATATGTGGCATTACTGGTGGCATGGTGCATACAGATGTGCTGTTACCATTCTTTAAAAAAATGTTGTCATTATTAGAAGAACAGGGAAAATAATATTTATTTTTTTTGTCCAGCTCTATGAAAAGGCCTTCTAGTGACAGATGTCAAGACTTTAATCTATTTGTCATATAAGAACCAACAAAAATAGTGACTCAATTAAGGGCATAAACACTTTCACACATGCAAAAAGTGTAGTCCTATATTAAAAGAGTTCTTTTATCCAGCAGACAAAAGAATAACAAGAAGCAACAAAGAGAGAAGTCAGACAAATTCAAGGAACACTCAGAATAGATACTCATTAGAATATAGCATGAAGAAAAACAGCACAATTTTCATCTCTTGATGTCTTCAGGTTAAAACTGGATTTCTCCCTGGAAGATTTGAAGATTGGAAGACAGAAGATAACTTCTGTCAAACCCAAGTTACTTGTTTAAGATAGAAGTAAAGGAAATGTTATGTCCTGTGATCTAGTTGCATTTTCCACTGCAAAATCAAAGAAGCACCAAAATTGTCCTGCTAGACTAAGAAAAGACTATCACGTCAGCTCTGAATAATGAAACTATTTTTACTTTTTATATTGCAAAGATATCCACCAGCTTTTCCTCCACTGTTTGCAATGTCATCTCTGAAATGAGCAATACAGAGTCTATTTAAAATAATAAGATTTTTTTTTTTCTATTTATATGTACTGAAAAGATTTTTTTAAGAAACTGCTTCAAAATGTGGTCCTTTTACTGACCCCTATGGTTTGACCATAGCTAGATGTTATATAGAATGAACTGATGTTGGCTTTTGGTTTTTAACAGTTTAGTCAGGTTTAATCAATTTTCAGTCTGTTTTCTCTACTATAACAGATCCAGTGCTGTTAAGCCTCAGGACCCATAAAGATGAAATCTAATGAACTTCTTTGCTTCTGTCACATGTTCTAAAATATGTATGTGTTCTGAATGATGTGATAATTCACACCGTGGCTGCAACTCATTAATGTAAGTTTTTAACTACACAGAAATCTGAATCGTGTAAGTTCTTGTTAGTGCAACATTGAAGTCTGATGGAAAATTGCCTGCTAGAGGTTAATGCATTCTTAGTGCTTAAAGAAAAATTTCCTTCAATTAATGCCAAATCTTCTAAATTAGCTGGTTTTAGTGCCATAACATAATGGGTGGAACTGTGGGCAGACATAGGTGTCCTGTGCCGTTGTGGATTACCTACAGCATCTGTCACTGCAAAGGCCATGTGTCTCCTCTAGGTCTTGTGTTAACGTCTGTCAGCTGTGACACTAAAAGCACCAGTCTGGGTGCTTTCATTCATAATGTCATATAAGGTGTAGTGGATCAGCCTGGGCTGGAGTTAATTTTCTTTATAGCAGCCCTTATGGTGTTGTGTTTTAGATTTGTGACTAAACCAGCGTGGGTAACACGCCAGTGTTTTAGATATTGCTGAGCTGTTCTTCTACAGCATGAAGGCTTTCTCTGTTTCTCACTCTGCCCCCACAGTGAGTAGTCTGGAGATAAGGAAGAGGGTGGGAGGGGACATAGCTGACACAAAGGGGTAATCTATGCCATATGACATCAAGCTCAGCAGTAGAAGGTGGTGAGAAGGGGGAACCTTTCTAAAGTAGCCATTGCTCAGAGACTGGCTGGGCATTTGTCTGGTTGTGGGAGGTGATCCTTTACATTGTTTCTATTTTGTTGTGGGGTTTTTTTTGACTCCTTTACCTAATAAGCTGTCTTTATTTTGACCTGTGAGATTTTCCTTATTTTTGCTTTCTCTCCTGCTGCAGAGGGAAGTGGGCAAGTTGGTGGTGGACGCTTAGCTGGTAGTTAAGGTCAACCCATCACAGAAGGGCATACATGAACACTATTTTTTGCCATTAAAGTATAGTAGCTTGAACCCTCTTGAGAAAAGGAATGTTCTCAGTGCCTTAGCAATTGTATCTCCAAAAGGTGAGGGCTTCTGGATCCTGGGGGTGATCCAGTCAAGGGAAAAGAAAGTAGTCAGTTCTAAACCCACTTATCTCCATAGACAGGAAAAAGGCTACTAGAGCACCACATGTTGTTGCCTAGAAGCAGACAGAAAGCCAAGCAGATTAATCAGTAGGGAACAGCAATTATCACTCTTCAGTCCCTGGGAAAAACTCAATAGAGATCTAAGTATAATTCTGGATTGACAACAATCTGTCAAACCAGGATGTTCGAACAAAATATTTTCCGGAAAAATACTGATGTTTTGCACTGATGCGGATAGAAGTGCTGTGAAAGTAGATATATCTTAAAGTTTGTCATTAACTCCATTGTTTACCTGACTGTAATGGAAACCTGAGCACCTAAGCACTTAACTCACATACTGACATCACAACCACACATGTCTGAAGTTTGGTAAAATAGATGCCATCCAAAATGTAATCTAGCTAGCAGGAAGGGGGATGGGGGGAGAGAGAGAGAGGGAGAGAAAATTTCTTCATAAATTGGCTTATTTAGCATTACTACCTACACATATAATTAGCATAACCTAAGTGACTCTTAGGTGTCCAAAATCAAGTGAAACAAATCCCACCATTGTTCAGGAAAGATCAACATCAGTATTTTTTTCCCAGCAGTGATATGCTACAAACCCAAAGAATGGTGTATAAAAATATGGCATGCGTGGTATGTATAGTGTGTCTATATGTACACACACACTATACTGCATGGTACAGAGAAAGGCCAAAGTACACCAGTGTAACAAGGTTTGCTTACATTTTGAGCTAAAGGTCAAAATATTCCTATTTACCTTTTTTCCCTTCCTTTGTTTTTGCCTGTACACCAATCTGTATTATCTGTAGATGAAATCTGGACTTAATCTATACATATACTGTCAATGAATGCATAATTTTAATACCTCAGTATTCATGATTTAATACTTTGTCTTGTTAAAATTCACAGTTCATCACTATACTTAATTATTAATAGAACAAAAGGAGAATTTATGCCAAAAATCAGTCTGATATTAGCAAAATCCCCAGAAGATCCTCATATGACCTTATAATATTATTTTTTTTTAAAGCTCCAGCGCATGAGGCTATGAGATCAGTCACAAAACCAGTCTGTGTTAGTCTAATTTGATTTTACATTCCGAAGAAGAGAATGTCTTAAAAAGCTTGTAATCTCTACTAATTTCTTTAGCTGTGCTTTAAATTTAAAATTATTCTTGAATATTGTATTATCAGGTATTTTAAGAAACTGCTCATCTTTTCAAAGGTTTTCATGAATAAAATTTAAAGATTTAATCCCAACAGTAGCTAGAATTCCTTAAATCATTCTGTAAATGTCATTCCCATTTTAAATAACAGCAATTTATGAGTAACCGGCACTAGGCATGTTCACAGCTGAATTGCTTAATGAACAACTACATCTTCACAATTACATAATTTGAATAATTATATGTGCCAGTAAAATGGAAATTAAGATAGCAATTTTTATATGTTTACAAAAAAGCTGGAAAATAATTCAGTGTAAGATGCAAGTATGCTTTACACAGGCAGTTTAGTTGTCACTATCCTTAGAATAGTAGCTCTAACTCTTAGCAGTCCCACAGACATGACTCCACACTCCTACCCTTCTGCAGAATTAATCTGTGGGTTTTATAACTTATTCATACAGGTATAATTAAAACAATTATAATGACAGCTATTAAGCATCATTTGATATCTTTGTGGGTGTGTGCATGAGTGTGTTGCCTTCAAATGTCAGATAGTGAACTATTCACATTTTCTACAAATATCACACAAATGTTGCCCACTCTATACCCTGCCTCCCACATGTCCCATCCCACTCTATGAGTTCTACTGTCTATGGTCCAGGGGTCCAAGATTTGGCATGGCCCAGCTCAAAATCCTGAGTTTACACCTCTGAGGAAAGTGTTAGGTTGAGAGAAAGACTAATGAGAAAGTTCATACAGTGGCTCTCTGCAAGGTAGAAAAGGTAAAGTTAGAGAGATACAAGCATTGGAGTTTTTCAAAGACTGAAGAGGAAAAACACCACCATGGAAAGGTAAAAAATTATAAAGAAAAAACAAACCTGGAGAATTAGATAGAAAATGGCAACTCGGTAACTTGAGCATCCATTTCAGAGAGCAGTGGAAGATGACCATTTTCTTCCTGACTAAGCCTTACCCGGCCATCAATAATAGGCAGCATAATACTGCTTATACTAGCCACTCTTTCCATCCTAGCTATCTTTTCTGTGAGCTAGATAATAAATATTTGGTTTACTCTTTTAAATTGTATGTGTTCTGCCTGATGTATATCCCTACATGTGGCTAAAAAGCATCTGAAGAAAATGATCCTGATAAGAAGGGTTAACAAAGTACCTTTTCTTTTATGGTGTTCAGTGATAACAAGTATGCAAGTCATTTAATCAAACTTTAGATGTCTGTAATATAGTAATCTTCAGCAGACAAACTTGAGCTAATTATTCCCTTTTGAGTCAAGGGAGAGAAATAAGCAGTTTCAGGATACAATTCCACTGACCTATTTTAAACACCAATCTTAGGAAAAATCAATAGAACCTTAAAAGTACCTCCTTTTCTTTCTATTGACTAAAAAGGGGTCCTGGAGGATTAGCATGGATGTAGATGTATAGTTTGAAGGCACATTTTCAAGTAAATGACCTCCACTCAGTATATCTGATTTTGTATGGTTTGCCAAAATCAGCACGATTAGTTCATCTCTCTGTCAGGACTTTAGAGAGATTCAGTGTGAAACTACTAAAGCTAATTTTCAGACGGATAATCTTTCATTTTTAATAGATGTTTCCTTATCTTAAAGCTTTCTTAAACAAGTCCAGTAATACAATCAGTAGATGGAGCATCACATAATTTTACCTATTAGTACCTCTGAATATCACCTATTTTCACTCAATCCATACTAAGAAGGAGTTCCAAACTTTTTAATTCAAGTGCTCTCCTTTATCATCTTATCTTATCTTGTATCTTATCTTATATCTTATCTATTTTATCACCCTTTCATCCAATGACATCACCTAATTTCTCAGGCTTTTCTTCCTCACTATCCCCTTACTGCTGTTTGAGTACCCAACACCATGCTCTCAACTTAACCAGATAAGGGTTTGAATCATACAGCAGGTTTGCTGATCAAGTAGCCATACACTGAAGTAATCATAATCTGGCTAAATATGTATCATAGAGACATTGAATAAATATGTACACTGCAGCACTATAAATCTTACCCCTATGTTTAGACATACTCAAGGGTTTCCTTGATCACTTAACTTTGGCTCTGGTAAACAACATATGGTAACTGTGATAGAGTATATCTTCTGTAATTTAATCATTTTATGTTATTTCCTATGGGATCAGAAACTTCAGGTCAAATTTAGAGGTGACACACAGAGAGTGTTATAAATTACACACTCACACCAATGTAAAAAGATGTAAGAAGCAAAAGAGCTCAGAATATGGCCCCATAGTTATTGTCCTCTGATTATCTTAAGCATGTATTTTAAACCAATGAATACTACCTTACAAAGCAGGATTTGGACTGGTGTGATCTTATTACAGTGTAAAAGCTCCGAGAATGCTTCCCCAGTGCAGCTATTGTCTCTAATTGATGACCTTCCTTGATGCCTTAATGGAAAGCCTAAAGGGAAAGGAACAGGATTTCACTGACCATGCTACCTTTTGTTCTGCTACACGGTGAGGAAGGCTTCAGGTCCTAATTTTTCCATGACTAAATGCCTTAGCTCACAAAACTTTTTATGCATCTTGAAATGGTTTATTTCTTTCAGATGTTTTGAGATTGTTTTGTCTGAAAGCAACATAATTAGGCCCTGAGTTTCACTTCGGGAAGTGGAAAACTGTGGGATATGACATGAGAAGCCTCTGGTCATAACAAATAACACTGGCAAAACACTGACAAGAGTTACAGATCACACCACAAGGTCTGGCTGGATTTCAGAGGGGATAAAGGTGGAGTTACATAAGAGACGATAAAACTGAAAACAGCACAGATACTTGGAGCAGGGGCACTGGAGACCTTTTGTGCAGTACAGTCTTGCAAGGCCAATAGCAGCTAGGTAACTGTATGAATAATGTGTAAGGTCAAAAAGACAAGGTAACCACTTGACCATGGCTTTCTGGGAGAACCTATGAGGCAACCCTGAGCTTGGTTGACACAGCCTAATAAGGAGAATGACTCAAATCTGCCATTCAGACCATACCATACACGTCAAATATTCTGAGTTCAGGAGGTCTTGGGGAAAACAAGATACTTTTATAAAACACCCAGATGAGCAGATTAAGCATCCTTGTGACAGTATCCTTGTGACAAGTCCATTCCAGGCACAAAACCATCCCCATCTACCCATCGCTTCCTGACACAGTCTTCCTGAAAGGATACTAATGCAAGTGTTTTGTTGACACTAATGTTAATACTAATGCTTTACTGCTCCACTACAGTGAATGTCATTTTCATGCAGACCAACTCCATGATGCTGTTTTCTTTTCAACACAGAATCACATAATCGCTGAGGTTGGAGGAAGACACAGAGGAGGGTCACCTAGAGCTTGTACAGGGTGTTACTCTCCACTCTTCTACTCACTATTTCTTCAGCTTGTTAGTGAGGATATTACAGAGGATGATTTCAAAAACCTTGCTAAGGTCAAGATAATCAACATCCGCTGCTCTTCTCTTGTCCACCAAACCACTCATTTCACCATATAAGGCTATCAGATTTATCAGGTAGGATTTCCCATTCAGAAATCCATGCTGACTATTTCCAGTAACTTCCAATCCTTGAAGGGGTTTCCAGAATTATATTTTCCTACACTTTCCCAGGGATTGAGGTGAGGTTGGCAGGCCTGTAGCTTGTTGAACCCTCCTTCTTGCTTTCTTCCATTCCTCAGGAACCTCCCTCAGTCACCACATCCTTTCAGAAGATAAGGTCTTGCAGTGATACTGGCCAGCTCTCTCTGCCCTATGGATGAATCCCATCAGGTTCCATAGAGTTCAGTCTGTACAGTTTGTTAAACTGTTTCCTTTCTTGACCCTTCTCTACTGAGAGTAGCCCTTCATTGCTCTAGAAAGTGTCCTTTTTTCATTTTTTTTCATGTAGTCTGTAAAAAGATTCTTTTATAACAAAATTGATACTGTAAATCAAAGCCGGCACGGACCTTCCTCATTCCTTTACTGGAATTTGTTGTTTCACTTCCTTCTACCTGCACTCAGCCATCAGAAGACCCTAGACAGAAATGGAAGAGAGTGCTGAACAGATATGAAGGAACAACATGATTACAAAGCTTCCCTCCTCTTTCATCTCCCTTTGCAGCTTTTGCCTTTGCTGTTTCATGCTTCTGTTGACTTAAATGTTTTGAAATGATTGTTTGATCATTTGGTCAAGGCCCACAGTCTTTGATATAGCTCTCTTCTTGGAATTTCAGTTTAGTGTGCTGATGCTCAGAAAAGATCCATTGTTTGACAGGCTGCAATGTATATAATAATGGTAATTAACGGCATAGCCTGTATTCATTTGTAAAATGAGGGCCTTTGTTTTGTAAAACAGCTGCACTACAAACACTAAATGAACTTCAGACTGAGAGGGAAATAATTGTTTTGTCTTCTTGAGTTTAGGTCATGCTAAACTTCTTGAATTTATTTGGCTAAATGATCTAACCAGTTTTACAAGAATGTCCTACAGATGCTGCAATACAGCTTATTGCTTCACAATAAAATGAAATAAAAACTAATGCTTTTTGATTCATTGTCTCCCGAGAACAGTTTTCATGGGACTGTGATGAAAACTCTTTCTTTTCTAATCTCTCTGAAGAAAATTTGAAGCTGGAACAGATAGAAGCTTTTGTTCTCTATTTAATTTGAGTACTTCGGTAAGTTTAAAAAAAGGAAAAAAAAAATGTTCAGAGACTAAAGTTCTTATTTTAAACACCCTGAAATATTGTGATTTGTTTCAAGATACTAAATAACAGTTCCTGTAGAGCTAAGACTCAATATAACATATTTCATAAGTTCTCCTTTGAAGCAAAATGCATCACTAATTCTGGAATGACTGTATCCTAATGTCACTGAGATGTGGAGTGGGAAAGTATAGAGGAAGAAAACAGATAGATCAGACAACCTCACTTTACTGAAGTTTAAAAATTTTACTAGCCTTCCAATAAATCATGACTAACTGTTAAACATCTGCATTATATTTTGGTGTCCTAACGTGGTTTAATTACAAAAGAGGCATAACCTCCTGCAGGAGTCCTGCTTGTATCTGCTAATGAGCAAGAGGCAATAAACTATCCTTTATAAATCAATATGTGAGAAATTAAATATGATTGCTTGGACTTGGTTGGCCCCATAGCTAATGGAACTATAAAAGACATGATTAATTAGAAAGGTGTTTTAGAAAGGTTAATTAGTTTATTTTTTAAATTATCTGCTGAGATAATGCGGTGGCTAAAAAAAAATCCTGCATCACTGATTAGACAATTATTTTTTCTGAAGATTCAGAAATTATTTTGGCTAGCAACTGCAGCTGACAGATAAATCTGTTCATTATTCAACAATATTTTTAATTGTTCCTTAAAATCTCATTTTTAGTTATCAGTATAGAGTTAATCTATGCAATAAAAGTTTCAGGATAGGATTATAATTTTTAATCCTGTTAGAAGTCAGTGAACTTAGTTTTGGTTTTACCCAAAAGTAAAGACAAACAAAAGCCTATGCAGTAGATGATTTGCAAGGTTGATAAGCATCTAAACTGGATCTGCTTGGACAGAATGATGGAGAAGGACCATTAAGAGCTATACAAATCTTGGGTGTATTAATATATAAGGTGCTTGCAGTCAAAGAGAATATCTCTGTTATAAATTTAAGCAATGGCAAGTTAATGCTGTTGTCTCCAAAAGCAAAATAATTAACAAAGTAATCTGAAGAGTGAGAAATACCTCAGATGGCTCTGCCATATGGCAGTTACTGAATGAGGGGTTGTGAATGCTCCCAAATATCTAGAAAAACATCAGAGTATTAAAAAGCAGCCTTTAAAAATGCAGATAATTCTGTGGGTACAAATTTCATTTTCAATGAACAATAGCATAAATTTTGCATTTTATTCAGCTCAGGAAGTGAATAAGCAGCAACGATCTACAGAAACATACATAAAGCAATGCAACCTATTTATTATTTATAGGTTTTGTGAACTGTCTTGATCACTAACTAAAGAGAAGCAAATAAAATAATTCTGCGAAGCAGAATGACAAAAGCAGGGTAATCATAAAATTAACTCTGCAGCAGTTTCCTGTATTTTAAAAATGATTCAAACGTTTGAATAGATTTAACTGGTACTAAAAATGAAAGTGCATCAGATCATTTTAGGCCAGGCTGTTTCTGAACAAGGTCTTGTCTTCCTACACAAAAATTTTCTTTGACATTCTGAAAAAAAGATTTAAGCCAATTCTTATTTAGCTTCTTTATAACACTTCTTGGAAATATAGATTTCTTGTTTCTCTTGTCTCTCCCATCAACAAGATTTAGCAACATCAATTCCTTAATCTGAGGTGGTTTTTTTATTAAATATTTTTATTCTAATTTTTATTTTCAGTAATCTCTTCGATTTCTCACTACCTTCCTATTTCCAGCATTTTGTTTAGAGTAATGTTATTTCCATCCATCACTGTCTCTGCATTTTCAATTTTCTCCTTAGCTTCTTGCAGTCTAGAGCCAAAGCTCTCAAATTCAATCTCCCTAGAAATATTTATTTGACTTGCATCCAACAATTTACTAATACTCACAAAGAGGGGGTTAATAGGTTTTATTCCCCCCTTCCCTTTTTTTTACTTTTTTTTTTTTTTTTTTAATTTTTAACTGAAAGCCTGGAATTCTCTGATAAGTTCAGTCTGCATCTTTCATTGAGGTGACTCTAAACAAAGGCCTTTCTCTCAGCTCGTGGAAACTTAGAAATAAGATTCTATGACATGTAAAAACTACGATTTCATTTTTAGAGTATATCTGCCATGGTCATCTTTTCCTTTACCATGTAAATGATAAAAGTGAAAAAAAAATAAAATAGAGGTAAGAAGAAGCAGCAGCAGTTCAAAAAATGCTTTATACAGTGACTTTGTAAATATTACTAGAATCTGGACATCTTGATTGTGTAGATAATGCTATACAAGGCAAAGGCCTACCCACTTATGACAAAGCTGGCTTAAAGAAAAGGGTCCAAGCTGATAAAAGCATTGGAAGATGAATATAACAGCCACCTGCAGTCTGATGATACCAAAGAATGGGAAAGATGACAGATTAAAGAAAAGAGTCTCAACAACAGAAAATGCAGGCTAATTTGTCCCAGCAAAATGCAATCTGAAACCTGCTGAGTGACTTTATAGTGAAGATAGTATTCAAGTATAAACAATTTAGTCTGCACAAAATGGGCTAATAAAACATGCCTCTAGAAAAGTGAGGGAAATTCAAGTGCACTGGGAGGACTATTAGATTTCATAATGTCTTAAAAAAGTTCACAACTCAGTGTCTCTACATCATTGCCATTCTTGAAATTCAAGGAAATATTCAGCATGACATGATTATTTTTTCTGCCAAAATCTAGGAAACTGTGAGTCTTGTTTTGTAGTGCATACTTTGACAATACTGAGGTAATATCTAATGCTGAGAACATTTTTGTTTGAATGGCAATTCCAAACAAAAGGAAAAATATTCTTGGTTGAAATAGAGCCTGTGCAAGTTTTCAGAGAATAAGGAAGTTGAATAACATGTCATGCAATTAAAATGAAAAACATATGCATTTCAGGCTGAGAATTGAGAATGTTCATTTAAAAAAAAGAAATGAACTTTGTAAATAAAAAAGGGTAATGAAAATTTTCATCTCCAATATTTATCTTTTACCTGAAGTAAATTATCTGAAAAAAGAACATATTAGTCACCAAATTGTTTTAATGCCATTACATTTTTGTTGTTGTTTGACTTTTTTATTTTTGTCTTTACCAAAAATGTTTCCAAACTACAGAATTGTCTGTTTAGGTTATCTTCCTTAGTTCTTTGCTGAGAAAATTCACCTTGTACAGAACATGACAGATTTTTATTTAAGGATGTAGTTTATTTTCCTCAGGTGTTTTTTTTTACTGGATTGAGTGTTGGGGGGGGTTGTTTGTTTGAAGAAGAATTAGCTTTTAACTGTAGTCCTGTGCTATATAAAATGTGTTTCCTATCCCCGTCTCCCACCTCATAATGAGTTCACAGGTGAATGTTCCTTAAGCTTCAGAGAGGAAATATTTCCTGTCAAAGGAACTAATTTCTCCTGTTCATATATTACCATTGAGTACTGACCGATGGGCACAATTCAGCCTAACTCTCCACATCCAAATAATTATTTTAATGTAGGAGAAGGATATAACAGTCCCCTTTTCCATTTTGAAGGGTTAATGAATGAATTCCAATGTCTCTCCAGTAGCTGACTACAAAGGGATCCCATGGCAAATATATAAGTTATGAACACCTTTGGTAAATACTTATTTCTGGCCCACTGGATCCCATATGATGAGTTTGGTCTGCTATCAGGGAGACAGACAAAGAAAACCACTTCCTGAAAAGCCTGTACTCCATTAATTGTTAAAAATGTGCTTCGTCCTGCCTTCTAGCTGCATTGCTCATTAATTGCTTTACTGCTGTCTTACAGGTGAGATCATTTAATATCTGGTGTAATGCCAAATTATGATAACTAGAAGAACACATAACTTAATACCTTTCATCTCTGAATGTTCCCTGTTTAAGGGCTACAAGAACACAAGACAATGGTCTCATAAAAAAATTGTTCTATTTTAGTATTCTTACATCAAAATCCTTTGTTCTGATTTTTGAAAGGACATGAAGGATTGACTGTACTTGAAAACTGTATTCATAAAATGAAGAATTTGACTTCCATTTCTAGTCACTCAGAGAAAAGTCTTTATGCATTTCTTAATTCAGTGAAATTAATATGAATAGAGCAATTCCAATCTGAATACTTCAATAGATGTTGCTTATGAAGAAATAGACGAGCTTAATTTTTAAGATAAACAACCAAAAAAATAAACCTGCAAAGAAAGTGGTACAGCCATTTGGCATAAACTACTTTGGGAATACTGCAATGCAAGTATTAATAAATGTAGTATTAGACATGGCATAGTGAAATACACAAAACTGAGCAAGTACAGGACAACTTTCAAGATTTGGGCTCATAGGGTCTTATACTTTTAGTCAACAAGCAGTTGTCAGTTTAAGCTTTCTAGAGAAAAAAAAGTCTCTTTATATGTTCATGTTATAATATGTACAACAATGAAACATGTACAGATGAAAAAAAAAATTAAAATTGCCATTTTTAAAGCAATTATGGAAAAAAGATACAATACCAAAACCTTCAGTGGACAGTGCAAGAAGAGTGATAACTCACAAAGCAGAGATAACCCCACGGATATTATTCATGATGGATCTATTTTGTCAGGGAATTAAACTCATGACCCATATATTGGAAAGTGCTGGGCTTACCTATTGAGCCACAGAAAAATCTCATTTGCTGTCAGTAGTAGTCCTTTTAAACTCAGCTGGGAAAGCTTTCAGCCAAAGGGCCTTCACCTTGAAAGGGCAGAAGATTAAACTGAGGATAGCATTAAATGGAAAAATCAATGACAACTAGTTAAATAAAAAAGGAAACTCACAAATGAAGATAAATAATTGGCCAAATTCATCCCTTGGGTATCTCTGTTTTCTTCATTAGAGACACACTAGGGCTAGATTTGTCCCTGTATGCAGAAGAATACACAAGACAAACAATTAAAAAATAGTACTGTATAATACAAAATGGCAAGTAGTCACCTGGGAAAGAATTGAGGTTAAAACTTTCTTCATAACTGCAGATTGCTAAAGAGATCTGAATTATCCCTATTTTAATCTGAAAAAACATGAAGGAATGGTCGTACAAGAAGGATTTCCTTTTGTATCATAAACTACTGATTCTTGAAGCTGCAAGCCAAAAAAACCCATAACGTGAAAAACAGTTCCTTATTTAGTTCTAATTAGTGCAGAGGATCTGAAACAATAAAGGCTGCATTCTAATAATGATCACAGTGAAATAAATTCAAGGCTTTTATAGGAAAAAACCAAGCAAACAATATATATATATTAAAAAGTAATACTACAAAAATAACAGAATAAAAACAAAGAAAGAAAGAAAAAAGCAACAGCTAGAAGGGCAAAATGCATGCAGGAGGCACAGAGATTAAACATGTATGAGATGTTTACTTGTACACTTGTATCTCAAAATAAGTTATGTAAGAAAATTGAATAAAACCAGAATAGTTGCAAAACATTGCAAAGACAGTAAAGAAATAGATGTGTATAAGCAGTCAACGTAATGTCTTGAGAAGAAAAATAGTAAGTGTGTAACTTTACAGCAAGTTAAATTTAAAGCGAATATGGAATACCTAAAAACATTTTTTAGAAAAGTTCCAGCCTAAAAGCTAATATTTTTTCCCAGAGCTATGAGAAATAAGAATATTTTCAGGAAGTTAAAAAGAGGCAATCAAACTGAAAATAGGAGGAAGACAAAGACATTGGAATAAATCTAAATGGAGCATTTCCATCAATGTTCTTTATAGAGGAAATCTCAGATGTTCTTACATCAGACACATTATTTATGGTATGAAATGTTGAGGAGAGGTCTCAAACTGAATTCTCAACTGAGTAAGCCAAATAACCAATGCGCAAACTGAACAGCATCAAATCACCAGGACAAAGAGTATTTATTCAAGAACTATAAAAAAGTTGAAATCTAAAATTGCTGAACTGCAGTAGTAAAAGACTAGAACGTGATGACATTCTTTGAAAATAACACCAGGACTGACACTGGAAAACATTTACTAGTTTGTCTAGCTTGATATCTTGGTAGAAATCGGCACATAAAATGATATTGTAACACCAGGACGCATACGATTTTTTAGAGAAATTTCAACTTTCTTTTTTTTTTTTTTGCCAGTATGCTTCACAAATCTATTACCAACCTCTGAAACAATCCATAACTGTGAATAAAGGTGGTCTACATCATACTTTGATTGTCAGAAAGCCTTTGATAAGGCTACTTGCAAAGTTGTGAGAAGTAAAATCGTTGTTGTATGAGACAGATCCTTTTATGTATCAATGACTCATTAAAACAGAGGAAAAAATGTAAATAAATGGTAATTTTTCAGTTGAGGGTGACATTAGGGAATTCCTCATGCTCAGGAACATGAGCCCGATATGTAAACTCTTCAACATATTCCTAAATGATGAAGGAAAAGGGAGTGATTAGCAAAGCAGCAAATTTTGTAAATGGTAGAAAATTATTGAAGATGGTTAATTTAAAACTGACTGAAAAGCTGAAAAATAACTTCATGGTACTGTCTGATTAAGCAAAAACAGAATAAATGAAAATTGGTGTCAGCTAATGTAAAGTAATAAACAGAGAGAGAAAAAAAATGACACCCTAATGATACATATGCAGTGACACACCAAATACTCTACTGTCACTCAGAAAAGCAAGACTGAAATCAATCATTCTTTAAGGACATCCTTTCCAGTGCTATTTAGCAACTACAGTGGCAAATAAAACCCTGGGAATCATTAGGAACAGTACAGGAGGAGAATGAGATCAGGTTGCTGTATAAATGGATGGTGTGCTCATGTACTGGGTGCGATTCAGTGTAAAATTTTGGTTGTCCAGTCTCAAAAGAGATAAAGTGGAAGTAGAGAAGAGACAGAACAGGATGAGGGGCTGAGAAGAGATTTCCAACTCTTCAACCTGGAACAGAATAGCGAGTAGCAGTCTGTGAAGTCATGAATTGTATGAAGATACTGAGTTCACTGCTTTTCACAACATGCAGACTGAAAGGTGCTCAGTGAGCTTCTCATGTGGTGGTTTAAAGAAATGAAAGGATATTTTTTTTCACACAGTTTATTTAAGATGTGAAGTTCAAAAACAAATATACCAATAGACGCTTAGGCAAACTAATAAAAGAAATGCCCATCTGTGGCTTGTCTAGATGCAAAGATTCACAGAGTCCCTAAACCACTGACAGCTGAGACTTGGGAAAGCAGAAGATTTAACTTATACATCTGCTGTGTCCTGGACTCTATGGCCCAGATACAACTAGTCTAACTTTAGACATTTGAGTTGGCTTAGGCCTCTATAGATGTTCCTCTACAAGAAAGAAAAAAGAAAGTTTTGAATTGAATTCTGGAAGCATATATTCCTTCTCTTACTCTACAGGAAGCCTGAAATCATTTAGGCTGTACTTTCGTGATGAACTTAGCAACAATAACAACTTCATAGGCCCACCTTTTCTCTCAATACTTTGCTATTCATTCCTGTCCCCATAGTGACTCAGACCTCAGCTGAACCCTACACAAACGTTTGTAGTTTTGGGTTGGAAATCAAATCAAGAGTGTGATGAAGCTTAAAAGAGCCTCACACTTCTTTCTTTTTTTCTTTAAAGTTACAGCAATTCCAGCTCATCTCATAAAAGCCTAGTGTCAGAGCAGCCAAGAGGAAAGCAAGTGAGTTACAGCATGGTGCTGGAAAGAGACAGGTTAGAAATATCTTTGTTCAATACTGCCATCCAAGTCTTTGTAGCATAAAAACATAGCCTCTAGCACCTCAGTTGGATGAGATGAATAATAAATTCAAAGCTTTTCCTAAATATTCACCATATGCAGATGTATGATTAATTCAAGCTAGACTGCAAAAATGTCTGGTCTGACCCCCTATGGTTATTCTCATGTAAGTGTTCAACAAATAAAATTGAAATTAAAAGGGTCTGTAATTATATTCTCGTAGATGCCTGTACCTGTGATTTAATGGCTTTGGTCTACAAGCAATATATGGAAAGGATACAATGCAACAAAAGACCCATATTAATCACGGGGAGTAGACCAGATTGTATCTCATTTGTAAAAGGTGTCAGATGTACTATTAATACCATTGTTCTTCTGGTGAGTGTAGGTAGTCTGAGGTGTCAAATGGAAACCATGGCTTGGTACAAGATTCTGGACTATACTTTTCTTTTTTAAATTTTCTTTTTTTTTTTTTCTTTTTTTCTTTTTTTCTTTTATGGTGAAAATTACTTCTGCAG
>JAAGNO010024999.1:35773-46128 GCA_033439905.1 Ceryle rudis
GAAGAGAAAAGGAATAAGGGAGAGAGACTTAGTGATTAGAAAAGGAAACTAGAACAGCTTGAATGATGATAATAATAAAATAGAATATGTACAAATATATACAAAACCAGTATTGAACCCAACCCCCCTGATGGTAATCACATCACCATCACCACTGGTGCTGTGGAGCAGGCACTGGGGGTCACAGACCAGGCCCTGCAGCAGATGGGAGCTGTGTTCAGGAGCTGGATTCTGCTACCAGGTTCAGGAACACGGGATTGAAGGCAGAATGGACAGAGTCCTCCTTGAATTTTCCGAAGAAGCAGTCCAAGAGGGGAGAAGAGACCGTGAAAAAGCCTAATAGACCCTTTGGATCCCTCTGCTTTATATATCCACTATACTGTATCTGGGCTGGAATCCCTCGCTGGTCAGTTGGGGGTCACCTGCCCTGTCCGCTCCTCCCTGCAGGTACGGCCTTTCACTTTCCTGCACCCCCCAGTGTGTTACACAAGATGCAGCAGTGGCCTTGGTCTGCACATCAACCCTTGGTAGTGACTCTGCCCATGGGGTGTTATCACTGCCGGCAGCAGACACTGCCTGGGAAAACAGGCTGCTGACTGCAGACAGTGCAGTTGGTTAGAAGAACTGAGCTGAAAAGTAAAATCACTGAACAGAATTAGTGCTGTTCTCACTCAAACCAGGACAGGGATTTTCAAGAGCACATTACTATTTTTAGTATAATGCTAATTACAGATTAGCTTTATAATAATTCAGACACCCATATACCAAAGGATAACCCTTAATAAAATCTGCCACTAGGTGTGTTTCTCATCAAGGGGAATACACCAATTATCTACCAATATTCTGAGCTGGCAATTATCAGAAATTTCTAGTTCATAGTCAGAGTCATTGTCACAATTTCTGGAACTTTCTTTTCTTTTAGAAAACAAATAGCTTTATTCTATTCCTGTGCAACATGATTCTTCTACTACACTGTGTCAACTTGCATTTCTTTCCACTGCAGACTTTGACGTGATAGTATCAGGCATAAGCCAATAGCAAGTGATGAGCAAGAGAGGTGAATGCTCTCCCATGTTAGGAACTACTTATACTATTCAGCACTGCAAAATTCTGGCTGATCATAATTGTCTGCTTGTTTTGACATCTCTATGAATTTAATATAAACCTAGCAATATCTAACAACTGAATTTTAATTCAAAGTTATAATTCACACTTAGATATTTTTTGGAGCTGTATTTTTCAAAAACTGGTAATTACTCATGACTGATTCACACATGGTGGTTTGAATTTTAGAGTTCTGAATTCCTCTGGTTATTTTTTATGCCAGTTTCTGCACCCCTGTAAATGAAGTGGTTTTCCATTTGTGTACAACACGTACGTACTGTATAGTGGATTTGACAGATTTCATTCTCCCCTCAGTAGGGTTTCACATTGGCAATTGAAAGTGTGTTTGTAGGAGTATCAACATCTGTTCTTAAATTTGAAAAAAATAAATGAAATATATTAGGAAATCAACCAATGAAAGGCTTACAAAAGAACAGATTTAACAGCTTGTTGATCTAATTTGATATTCAGACAAGGCTCCAGGGTGCCTTCTCTATTTTTAAGCAGAAATTAAGCTTCCAAGACCTAATGAACTATTCAGATGTGCCACTGCTAATGTATACTTCACTACAGAGGTATTTCAAATTTAAGAACTTTTCCATTTTTCACTGTAAAGCTTTCTAAGGAGCTCACAAAGGTTTCCAGATTTCAGAAAGGAGAAAAAAAGTTAACATCTCATAAACTGCAGGGGAAGCAGACAACTGTTTGACAACTCCAATACACATTGAAATGCAAGAGCAAATAGGTTTTATTAATCTGAAAAAAACTATTAAACCAGATTTTAATACTGTCATATACCTTGTTTCATGGTAATTGAGAGGCAACTTTTAAGATTAATGGAACAAGAGCTAAAGCTACAGTGGTTTTAATGTTCGGCAGCAGCACAAAATGTTTCATCTGTAGTACTGTGTTTACAAAGGTCACTACAAATGTTAACCTTCATGACCTTTAAAAACTCAGACCTTTACCAAACAGTAAGAGATGTTCAGTGAACAATTTATTCTTTAAGAATTTCAGTATACTGAATGTGGTCCTGCAAGGGTAGCTTATCTAACAGCACACTATCACAAAACTGATCTGTAGCTGGTCTGTAAGATTAAAACCCATCTAAAGAAACATTGTTGGTGGGTCATGATCACAGGGTTGATTTACACTTTAAATTATGAGATCACAGAAATCATGCATGCTTGGACTGCTGGGACTCCCTAGGTTTTCAGTGACAGGGACAATGACATAAAGGATAATCAGAACATAATAGTTATTAGAAATAGACTCTTCCCGATGTCTTAACCCTGGGCAATATTCCTTTTGTACTCTTCTCACAGCAGAAACTGTCAAAAAGGTCCCTGGGAATCACATGAGTGCAGAGAGATTATAGAATGCAACAATGTCAGTATAGCTTCCCCAGGAAAGTGTGAGTTATGGAAGAACTATGATGCATATTGCTGTGATTTTTGTAGGAATGGAAACAGACGGGGAGTCCTCCAGAAGAGATATAGTTTTCTAGGTTCAAAATTGTGCTCTTTGAACATAAATTTTCCAGCAAGAGCCAAAAAAAGTTATCATTGCCTAGGTGAAAATCTTGACTATTTTTGTTCCACATAGCCTGAGAGAGAACAGCAAGTATTCACAACCTAGAATTCCAGGCTCTTTAATATTGATAGGGCACTTTGAATAGTGGTTTCAACACTCAGAGAGTACTTGCTGGACAAAGGAAGCTCTAAAGTTAGACAATAGTGAAAAAAAAAAAACCCTAGTTTGCCTTAATTGTTTTGTAAGGATTCCATGAAAGACAGAGTTGATAAAACATCCTCTATTGATGTATTTCCACAAGGAAGCCCTTCTTTGCTAACTGTTCTAAAATTAATTGTGGACTGTGCCAACAGCAGCTAGCTCTATGTCTGGAAAATTATATTGAGCAGATAGACAGTTATCTCCATAAAGCCCTCCCTAGCCCTGTTTCCAATCTACTCTTCCTTTTTGAGACAGCACCCAAGAAAGAGCTGTATTTCAAGCTCCAAACTTGAGTCAATGCTCTTGAACCTTTTGTAAGGAGATGATTTTACATATACATACAGATATCTAAATAACATACAGAATCCAGGCTAGACATGGATGGCCAAGGTCAGGCTGGGGCAGGTACCAGGGGACACTTGCAACTGTCAGGTGGCTGGCATTGGGGGCTAACAATGCTCTTCAACATCTTCCTCAAAAGTCTGACCCTGCTGTCTCAGCACTCGTCTCATCTGACTATTTCTAATGTGCATTTGTCAAGCTTTAGGGTTGGACCAGCTACTAGATGAATGACATGGAATATATACAAATATATACAAACTCATTATCAATCCCAACACCCACCCAGTGGCAGTTGCACCACCATCGTCATTGACACTCTGGAGCTCACACTGGGGAAGTCCCAGACTGGACTCTGAGGCAGATGGGAACCAGATTCATGATCTGGATTCATGAACTGGATTCAGGAACACAGAGATTGTGATTAAAGGCAGAACAGAGTCTTCTCTAGATACCAGACACTGAAGAAGAGAGCTTGACCCTCTTGATCCCTCAGCTTTATACTGAATATGATGTGTATGGTATGGAATACCTCATTGGTCAGTTTAGGGTCACCTGTCCCCTCTGCTCCTTGCCACAGGTGCAGACTTTTACTTTTTGCACCCCCCAACACGGTACACAAAATTTAACAGTGACTTTTGTCTGCACAGGGGCAAGTATATGCAAAAGCCTTCTTGCATACCAATTCTTGGTAGTAACTATAAACATGAAGTTATTGCTTCTAGAAGCAGACAGTAAAAATATGCCATTAACTTCAGAAAGTGCAGTTAGTTAGAAGAGACCAAGCTGAAAAGTAAAATCAGTGATCAGAATTAGTTCTGTTCTAAGGCAAATCAGGACAACATGGGTAAAACCAGCCAGCTCTTCTTACTCCTTCTCATTTTCCAGTTAATGTAATTTGGGATTTGGCAAGCCAGTACTAGAAAAAGAGCAGCTGATCAAAACACTCATTGTTTGGGTCTGTCACAAGAAGGAGAAAGTTCAGAAATTAAGTGCTGTATAGAGTACAAGCAGCACAAACACTATTTTGTATCCAAATAACACTTCCTGATAAAATTTCCTCTATCTGCCTGTTTTTAAATTCTCAAATCCTGAGCACTGTTGATTCAAAATGGTCCCAAGTCAGACGAGACTGGGTAGTGGAGAAGGGGAGGGGGACACAGACTGCTCAGACAGACCCTGGGAATGGTTTTGTTCTGTTGCTGCCAAGGACAAAATGATATTGAATATTGAATTTATACAAAAGTTCTGTGACTGGCTAGTGCTGTCTTAGGCTCTGATAAAACTGATTTCTAGGCAGTGTTAAACTTCCTGGAAACCTTGGATGAGGAGACAGGAGTTTGGTCATCAGCACACCAAAGACATGCAGTGGGACAAAATATCTAGTTTAAGAAGAGCTCTCAGAAGAACCTCTTTTCATAGAGACTGAATAGCTCATGCTTCAGATGTATTGGGATTCAGATGTTAGGTCTTGCCTTTACAGTGCCACACACCATCCAATACCAGATTACTTTAAGGCATCTGGAGGTAAAAGTGCCAAACAAGAATAATTTCAGCAATTGTCAGAGTCCAGTGTTCGTTAATGAGGTTCTTTTAAATATGCCATGAGGAGGTTTTAATATTTTAAATGCTCCATGTGTCAGCATTTCAAGCTAATATCATTTTGTCAGTCCTCAAGGATTTTTGAAAAATTATTCAAAATGTAACCTGTTTCTAGTTAGCAATGTGGGCACCAGCCTCTGACTAGACATTCAGCTTCACATCCTCTGGGGTCCTGAAGTCCTCCACACTTCCCGCTCCATCTACATCTTCTCTCAGTCTGTGCAGAGGACTGACAACCAGACCGCTCTCTAGCAATACCTTAACTGGGAGATCCAGGTTCATGTCTGACACCTTGATCTGTATACAGATTTCAACCGAATCCTGCCTCCATATAGAGGAAAACATAATGTACTCTACCTGTTTTCTTCCCTCCCTTCCTCATCCTTTTAAAGAAATCCTGTGCTTGAGCAATATTTTCTCTCCATATCTACAGTTTCAAAGATGTTATCATCTTTGGTGTCTAGGGTGCATATCGACCTGTGAAGCTATGTGCAGTTGTGGTGGTCTTTTAATGTAGTACTGGATAAAGAGACTGATTGCTACAATGTCTGCTCTGTTATGTGCTATACCTGTGCGGATCATATGTTTCCCTGACACCTTTTTAATTTTTGCTGCAAATAATGTGGACACTGCATCCAGCAAATATATTGGACAGGGCTTATCATAACCTGGGAGCAGTTCTCTTTCAACGCTGCACCAAAACGGCAGTGCAGAAACTCAGAGGAAAAAAAGTATTGAAGCAAGTACCTGTATTCAATTGCTTTGTGTGGCTGTAACGAGAGAAAATAAAATGTGAAGTCTAAATCTCATCAGTAAATCTTGTTTTACTTTGTTGGGTTTTAATAAATAAGGTAAACGTGAGAAAAAACTCCACATCTAAAGTTCTGTTACAATATTCTGCAGTTACCTCCTGACGGTTCCTGAAGGATTCAAAGTACTGATAGTTTATGTCACCTTCTTGAAAAATAATACAGTAAATATTAAATAAAGAAAAAAATATCCCAGTTAAAAAGCAAGTTACAAACTGTGGGTGATCTCCCCAGTCAGCTTCAATATCATACTGAAGACAATGTTCACTGAAGGTTTTGATCAATATAGTTTAAAAATGTAATTTCAGAAATAGGTAACTTGAGGGATAGCAAACAAAAACTAAATCAGGGAAAATACTATTTACTCAAAGACTGGTTGATGAAGGGCTTGATCCTGTGAGATTCCCAGTAGAATCATTTACGCAGTTAAAGTTAGGCAGATGTTTAATCACTTGTTTGGATCGAGGCCAGACTGCTCAGAACCTAGTAAGAACCTGCAGTAAGTGCCTGCAGTAACTGTGCAAGTGAAATAACTTGGTTAATTACTGCAAATCATCCTAATACGAAAAATAGTTAAAAATCTGATTTGATAACATTTTAGTAAGAGATTGGAGGTAATTGAGTAGAATAACAATAAATTTACAATTAAAAAAAATAACTTCAAAGCTTGTGCCAAAAAATATAACTTTCTTCTGGTTAATTTTTGAAGTTTCTAGATTTTCTAATTATAAAAGTACACTTGAAAAAGAATTCACCACACTTTTTGCAAGACATTTTAACTGCTGCTACATTTTTCACTGAAATATTAAGTCGTGTCAGGTAAAAATTTACTGTAGATCAGAATTCCCAGTTAATTTGAAAAGCTAATATACCGTGACAGGTAGAAAACATTTGGAAAAGATCAGGGAATGCACAGCTATTTAAGGAAAGAAAAAGCAGCAAACAAATGAGTAAAAAACCCCAAACCAACAAGTTACACCATTATGTTACTGAATAGTCTTACTGCTCTTTTTCAACTTATGATTATTTTTTGTTTTAACTTAAGTGTATACCTTTCACATGTTAAATAACAGTTATATGTTCACCTTATCACGGATGTCTTCTCTATTTTTTTCTATTTTCCAGGGATGAGATTAGTGTTTTTCAGAGCATTTATAAAAAAAAAAACCCAAAAAGTATGTTTTTCATGGATATGGTATCAGATTCAAACAGCTTCAGAATTTTTAAATACAAGTAAGGCATCCCTTATATCATGTAATCTATATCTGTCTTATAATATGGCAGAAATACAAATGACCTCTTCTAATTATGTTATTTTCCAAGATAATCTGCAGGTCACGTTCAGCCCCTGTACATCCTATGAATACCGGGCAGGTTTCTTATATAATGGATTTGGTGCCAAGCCATTGCTGATGTAAGCAGCTCATCTCAAAAGACTTGTCACCCTGAAGGAATGTTTTAATGCAACATTTTGGACCCAGAATAGCCTAAATAATGCCAAGCAGTAGAGAACAGAAAAAAAAAAAAAATACAAAACCAGAGTCAAAATTGTATCTGACAGTATCTTTGCAGTATTTTTTGCCTACGTGCTGTGCTAGGCTATTGAAAATCAAGCATATAATATGAAAAAGTAGCACCCTTCATCCATAACTCTTCCATGATATCTGTGGTGGAAGGTCATGTGAAGATTACTGTAAATTCTGAATTCGAATGAGAAACTGACAATATTTGATAACAAAGTTGTTTACATACACAACATATACTACTTGCAACAGAGACAAGCATTTAAAACCACAAACTTAACACATTGTGATATTTTTCCTGTCACTTATGTCAATTAGATGTTCCTTTTGATATAGAAAGTTAAGGTACAAGTATATAATATAATGACTTTAGAGTAGCCTTTTGAACTAGCAAACATTCTGCCATACCTGCATGGCCTGTATTTTTTTTTCTTGTTTGACAGTAGTGTCAGAGTCCATCCATACAAGAATAAACAGAAAGAAAAGCTATCACCAAAACCCAGTCAGGCTATAAAACAAAGCTTCAATTAGCTGACATTCTGTGATTGGTTTTAAAAACATTTCATAATAGATAAGATTATCAGTATTTTCAAAATGAAGCTGGAATAACCTTTATATTTCTGGATTAAATGGATTAACTGCTACCATTGTACTCTGGCTCTCATTCACAACTGAGCAGCCTTGTTACATCTTTTATGTAAGTAGGTCAGAATTAAAAAAAAAATAAAAATAAAAAATTGGCTAGATGTAGAAACCTTGGTAAGTAATGGGATTTTCAGGAATGCGAAGCCTCTGACACAGATGAGTTCCCACCATTAAAAAAGTCAAATTACTGCTGTCTACATGTGGAGGTAATAATAGACTCTCATATATTTAGACATGATTTTAGTCTCCTATATTGGAAAAACTTGGTCCTAATGACGCTGGTAGGATGCTATTATTGGATTACAGCCTAGCCCATGCTCACCTTGAAAGCACCACTGAAAACTTATAGAAAACCTAATTACCATAGAAACCAGGATTATGGCTTCAAGAGGATAATTATAAAGACAAGATAAACTCCTGAGAAACCAAGATCCTATTTTCATGTAAATGTTACTACTTATAATGAGTGAAGGGAAAACGACCTGGAAAAACTGCAGAAAGACATTATTGTTTTTAATAGCTTGTCTCCCAGAGTATGCTGTGACCTGTTATATGATCTTCAGCTCCTTTGTTCTTTTCCTGCAGCTTCTATAAAAAACCCACTATTTATTTAGGGAAACTGAAACCAATAGCTCTTTTTTTTTTTTTTTTTTTTCCCCCCTGTCACAGCTAGCAAGCACAGCCCTGGGGTACAGATCAGTGATTTTATTCATTCAACAAGTTGTATCATTCCTTAAGAGTTAGAAGAGAATTTTTCCTCAGTAAGTACAGCTTTTGTTCCTAGAGTGTCACACCAGTAATTCATGCAGGGCTGTCAGGTCAATGAAAGAAAATCCAGTGGCCTTGAAAGACACCTGGGTTGTTGGAACAAATAAAACACCTTGATTGCTCAGAACTCAAGCCTCAAACTGGAGCTGCATGAGCAGAGCACTTTCTACTGCTACACCACACTGAGAGAGAGGACAGGCTTGGGATGACTTCCAGGCAACATCAGTCTGTGCTGAGAAAAGCAAAGATTGGTGGGCCAAGCAGTCAGCATTATGGCTTAGATAGCATAGCACAGCACATGGAGCATTGTTTCATTTCAGGAGTTCCATCTCTGTTTGATGCCTCTTGAATTAGTAATGTAACACTTCTTTATTTTTTTAGGGAAACACTTGCCTCCTTTGATATGTCTTTTTTTTTTTTTTTTTTGGCAGAGCTGGTAGAACTCAGCTAAAGTCAGTGAGGAAGAAGAGACAGCTCCTCTATCCAGAACATTATCCTTTCCTTACTTCTAAATTCAAGTAACAATAATATAGAGAATAGCTAGGAAAAAAAGGGTTTCCAGAAGCTCTGTATTCTGGCAGATGAATAGAGCTGGATGCCATTATTCCTGCTTTCTGATTTTTATGGATTTTATTTTTTGGGCAAAACCATTAGCAAACTTGACCTAAATGTAAAATAATTTTGTTCTGACCGCTTAAATGCGCCAAAAAAATATTAATCAAAACTTACAGATCATTCATTTCTGTTTATGTATTTTATAGACAATAACATTTCATAAAAAGAAGGGGAATGAAATACTGCTAATATTTGCTCTAGAAGGATTTTTTTATGCACTTAGAGTTTAATTAGCTTCTACCTATACAAATCTACTTTAACAGCCATGTACATACACGGAGACAAAGTGCCATTATTTCAATAGCTGCCAAAATTTGTTTTGTTTGTTTTAACCAGTAAATTCTGATTTGTGGAGGCACTGCAGTGAATCACTGAATTATCAAAAAAGCTACCCCATTTTAAGTTTCTTAAGGCTATCCACTTTGAAAACAAAATTCAAAATCATTTGACTTTCCAAACTGAGTTGACAGTCTGTTCTGATGAGCTCTGATTCTTTTAAACAGATTACAATTGAGGATATTGCCATAAATGCTTAAGAGAAGAAATAAACAGGAGAGAAGTTGTGCAGCCACTGGACATTGCAAAAAAATCTATAATGCAAAATGAAGTTGCAGGTCTTCCTTTCACTAGTCTTAACCCTGATTTCTGATTGTCCAAAGCACAGAAGTAAATGATTGATGATCTTCGGAGGTCCCTTCCAATCCCTATCATTCTGTGATTCTGTGAAAATAAGAATCAAATGCAAACATACACAGAGTCCTAGAAAATAATGGTCACCAGAGCTTCAAGAATTTGAGGTCATTATTATCTCACAGATATTTTCTTCTCATGTAAATACATAAAATCAGTGAACAAGCAACTTTGATTTGCATCACTTATCTGTATCATACACAATCCACTTTCAAGATCATACTCCAGCAAATGAGAAAACACTGATTTTATTAAAAAAAAAAAAAAAAAAAATTAAAAGATATGAATGCTCTCAGGCCTGATACCAGGATGCTTATTCCATTGAGTTCAGTGTTCTACCACTAAGCCACAGTCAAGAGTTTCAAGCGTTAGGATCAGACTGCTCCAGAACATCTCTCTTGTTAATCCTATTTTAGCTTCATCAGTTTCTGAAACAAAGTTCCTTTTATTTATTTCAAGTCTCTTCCTCACTTCTTCATTTATCTGACTTCCGGTATTTAATTTAAAAATTAATTTAAAATAGTTT
>JAAGNO010025000.1:0-12573 GCA_033439905.1 Ceryle rudis
CCCTTGTCGGGAAACTTGACGGGAGAGAGAGGGAGAGGCGGGCGGGGGCCGGCCCGGGTCTGCGGCCGGGAGGCTCGGAGCCGACTGCGGGAACGGGACGAGGCAGGAGAAGGGTCTCGGGTGCGTGGCTGTCGGTCTGCTGGACGACAGGTGTCTGCGCTTCCCCCCGAACAGGTGGCTGACGTGCAGATCCCTGCCCCCGGGAGCTCTAGAAAGAATTGCCGAAACTGTCGCGGACCGGCTGCGGGTCCCTTGGTTCGCAGGGGCCGTGAAGGTCAACGTCAGCCTCGTGCCGCCCCTGGTTCTGCTGCCTGTCTTCCTCCACGTTGCCGCTCTGCACTTCCTGCTGGGGCTCGTCATCTTGACATCTCTGCCCGTGGTGGTGCTGTGGTATTACTACCTCACCCACAGGAGGAAGGAACGGACTCTCTTCTTCTTGAGCTTGGGGCTCTTCTCCTTGGGCTACATGTACTATGTGTTTCTCCAGGAGGTGGTTCCCCGAGGCCACGTGGGGTACGCCCAAGTGGTCGCTCTTACGTGTGGGCTAATTTTTATGCTTGCAGCCCTGTCTCGAGCCAAGAAAGACCCTGGCTACCTTCCCATCACAGCAAGCAACAAGAAGTGGTTGCACCAAGGTTTGCCCAGCGAGAGCATTAAAGGAAGCTCCAATGGGCTCCACAGCATCACCACGTCAGGGGCTGCCAGCAGCCGTGCTGTGAATGGGGAGGCCAAAGGCAATTCCATGATGTCAGCCAAGGAGCCAGAAGGTGTGAAGAAGGACTGGTGCACTAAATGCCAGCTGGTCAGGCCAGCCCGAGCAGGGCACTGCCGGCTTTGTGGCAGGTGTGTAAGGAGACTGGATCATCACTGTGTCTGGTAGGTTTTGGACTGCTGGGGCTACGCCTCTTTGTCTCCCTTTCTCTTTCTCCCTTTTCAAGGTAGCTGCTTTTTTTTTTTTTTTTTTTTTCCTGTCAAATGGAGTTGCTTTTGTTATGTGCAAGACCTGGTGATATTCTTTAAAATGGTAAATTTGTATTTACCACTTTAAAGAACAATGTAAACTTTATTGTTCTTGGATTGACATGATAGCTGGTAACTTGCATGACGTACTTTAGAATTGCCTTTGGTTCTTTACTGGCTTTCACCTGGAGATTTGTTTTCTTTTATTATTTCTGGGGTTTTGGGTTGTGTGTGTGTGTTGTGATTGGTTTGTTTGTTTGGTGGTTGTTGTGGGTTTTTGGTTGGTGTTGTTTGTTTGTTTGTTTTTGTTGGTTTTGTCTTCTGTGTTTTGTGGGGGTGTGTGTGTGTTTTGTTTTCAGATTTGGTCTGTGGAGCACTAGCAGTCCTCAACTTGCTAAGTGTTCTCCTGGGACAAGGGAACCCAAAGCTGCCTGAGTGCATGCAGTACTGGAACCAAGAAGCACCAGGATACAGATGTGACTTGGTGAAAGATACTACACTTGTTAAAAGTTTCAGGCAAATGATCTACCACCGTTACCCTACTGCTCTATTGACTTGTGCCTGTAACCTTTCTACAAAAAGCCATAAAGCTTCTTTGAATGTGTTGCGAAGTTCTTAGGCTGTGTTGTATAGAAGCACCTTGGAAATTAGGTTCGTGGACAACTGGGGTGGCAGGAAGAAAGAGAAGCCGGTTTATTTTCTTTTTAAGCAAAGTAATCTCTTCTTTCCTTTTGGAGGATTAACAGCTGTGTAGGGGAGCAGAACCACCAAGCATTCATCCTTGCACTCTGCTTCTTCATGCTCACTGCTGTATATGGAATTATCTTGACCCTGCACACCATCTGTAGGGGCCAAACTCCATTTGTGGCATTGTTCTACTGCCCCGGGGCCTATTCTGACTACAGGTGAGATCTCCGTCTGGGAGCGAGCTGGGGTGGGAATGGGCTTGGTCAGGCATCTTAGCTCTTGTTCCTCATTCTGTGCTCTAGGCCAGTGCTGTTAGTTGCCAAACCTCATCAAAAAGTGGTCCCTAAAAGCTCTGGAAAGCAGGGATGCATCACTGCTTTTGCTAAGGGTGAGGAACCTGAGACTCGGAGAGCTCACCATTGATCTAGAAAATGTTACTGAAGGATCTGGGATTTGAAGTTTTTATTTATTGCATCCTATATAGATATACCTTTAAATATGTTTGTCCCTAGATGCAGGTAACAGCCATGACAGTCTGGATTCTGCATGCTGTCTCTCCCTCTCATCCTTTACTGTTTATCTAGTGACTGTACCGCTGAGTTATCTGCTTAGAACAGACAGCATTAATATGTCTTGTTAGGTGGGGAGGGTGGTGAGAAGCGTTGGACATGAGGTCAGAGAGAGACTGGTGCTACTGCTGATGGGCAGAGTGCCCTAGCACAAGTGATGGACTCTGCCTTCCCCTGTACTCCATAATTTATTGTGTGACCATCATTGTGTCCTTAAATAAGGACCAAATACCTTTACAACAGGAAGAGCAAAGCTAGGTAGTACAATAGCAACATGCGGGAGTAGCTGTGGTAGCAGTAAAAGCTCTCATGAAGTTAAGCCCTGAAGCTTTAATTTTGAGAGCGCCTGTAAGGATTATCTGATGAAAGCAGAAAAGTGAGATCACTGTGGCAGATGTAGACAGGGATTTGAAAGGATAGTGATTACCAGGGAAAGTCACTCTAAAGCAGCTGTTCCAAAACTAAATGGCTTCTTTCCCATCTTTTTCCCTGCTGCCAGCTCTGCTCTGTTGTTCACCTGTGTGTGGTACTCTGCCATTGTAACAGCTGGCATGGGATACATCCTCCTTATCCAGCTGCTGAACATCAGCTACAACGTGACCGAGAGGGAAGCTCGGCTCGCTCTACGGGACAACACTGGGCGCAGGCTCCTGGGTGGGTTAGTGATAGACACTGGCCAGTATAACAGGGGTTTTCTATGCAACTGGAGCCATTTCTTGAGCCTGGGGTCTTCTCCTCCACAGCGCTCTGCTGAAGACATCGTGTGACATCTCTCTTTCTGCAGATGACGTCAACTGACTTTCTTTAGCAGGGGAATGGCCCCTTCCACTAGGACTCCTTCCTCCCACACCCTTCCTTCGTGGTTGGTTTATGGGCTGCCTATCCCATCACTGACAACATCAGAGGCTTTCCCAGGCAGAATGGTTCTTTGTGTGCTGTCAGCCAGCAATAGGATGCAGAAAGCAGTAAGCCATATGCAGAAACCTGGAGAGAAGAAGCCTGCTGCCTTTTTCCACTGTGAGGAAACTTTGCAGCTCTTCTCAGCAAGAGGAAGAAGGTTTTGAGAGCTTGAGAGTTTTTGTTGGATATAAAAACTGGCATCAAGAGGAACCCACTGCTGGACTTGAGTGTGCACCAGTTCCTGCAGAGATTAAGGAATCCCTGGCTTGTACCTATGTGCAACACTTCAGAGGTGTCAGGAGGGTGAACTTTTGATACAGGTAACAGATGGCCTGCTGCAGAAGCCAGGCTCTTTTGGCTTAAAGGAGACTGTCCAAGCAGTCACTGTGCAGCTCCCTCCTCTCTGGTGCATTTTTTTTTTTTCTTCTATTCCATCCAGCTGTATACATGCTTGTATTAAGTGCCTTTTGTGAGCAACGTTCCTGTTGGGCTTTTTAAGATCCATGTACCTCTTGACCCCTAAAGTTGTTCCACCCCTATCTGTCTGACTGGGTGAGAAGATGCTATCATCTTCAGTCTTGTCATTCTTTCTGCAAGCTGGGTCTGTGTTGGTTTGAAGACTTGGCTCATGTCCCTTAAAGTGTTGCTTGCTCTGATTATCGGTTGTGACGTGAGACAGCACGTAAATATACCAAGTAAGGAAGTGATGTTTTGAAGCAGCACTAACAGCGGACTCTGAAAAGGGAAAACACAAATGCTGTCTGCTGTTACTGTAGCTTTATGGAAACTACCTTTCTTCTTCCGTCTGTGAGGGAAAGGAATCTGTGGGATAGAAGACAATTCTGCTAACAGCAGTTTTGATACGTAGCAGCTTGGTCCTTTGTCCTGCTAATTGCAGTGATCCTGTCTCCTCTCATCCCAGTCACTGTGGAGCTTCCTGACTGTAGATCTGCTTTCTCCAGCCAGGAAGCCAAGGAACAGTTCAGCCTCTGTGTATGTAAGGAAGAGGTTATGTTGGAGCTGTCTGGTTTGGGGGTAGATGACCTGAGCTGGTAGGTGAATGAATGTGTTAAATGTGCTCTGTAAGATTGCAACTTGTTCCTTACCAGCCTTCAACTGGTTTATTGCTCAGACTTGAGCTTTAGCTGAAATCACAAGGTTTTGATGGTGATGGTTTCTGGGTTTTGTTGTTGGTTTTTGGTTTGTATTTTTTTTTTCCTGCTTTCCATTTTAAACCTTTTGTGTAAGTTGTTGGCTGCGCACTAATATGTGGGGTCTGTCTGGAAAAGCCTGGAACCATGGCACAAGAGTTACGGGTTGAGCCTAAGATGCAGAAGCAGAGGGAAGAGCCTTGTTCTAGCTACTGATGTTTTCGGATGTGTGTGCAGCATGCTCAGATCATACCTACCCCTGACTATATTTGTATGGCAGGCAGCTGGGGGATGTTGGCTGAGTGATGCAGATTCACTGTGCCCTGCAGTGCATCGTCTCTGAAGAATGGATGGATGGTGTGTGGTGCCAAAAGGAAGCAGAGTTGGGGGTGTCCCTTGAGATCCCTGCCATATTTGGTGTGTGTGCTCCTGATTACGTGTGCCAGTTTAAGGTTCTACCAGGCAAGTTCTACATAGAACACATATATTTCTATGTTGTGTCATGTATTGGTTTTTGCACTGTTTGGTTTTCTCAAGGTGACACTTTCTCTAACCAGCAGATAATTGAGGAGCAGCTGCACTACACGGAGTATCCCTTGTTTCCTCATACTTATTTTTATCCACTGAGCTAACCTTTATAAGGAGGTAAAGGGGACACTACTCTTGTTTCCTGCCTCTAACCAAACACACCGAGAGGTTTCAGACTTCTGCCCTGCCCCTAATGTGAAGAAAAAGGCACCCACCTGGACCATGCTGACTGTTCCTCTGTGACCTTCTGACTGTTGGAAGCTAGGAGCCTGACCCTAGGAGTTTAAATTCATGTAAAGGCCTCACCTCCACATGAATTGTCTGTAAATGTGTGGTGCACATGCATTTTTGTGATCCCTACCGAGATGAACTGGAGCTTAGCAGCCCTGGAGTCATGAGCTAGCAGGTTTGTGATCTTGGATTTTTATCCTGTTGGTGCTTGGGAAGATTTAAGGCAGAATGACCTCCTGCACTAAACGAATCCTACAGCAGAGGTAGCCAACCTCTCTGTCCTTGTGCATTACATGTGTGGAAATAATCATGTGCCCATCAGCTGAATGAGCTCAGAGTGTTTACAGGTTTGAGGTGAGTGGTTTCTCAAAGTCCTGCTGCTTCTGTCTGGAAGAAAGCAGACCCTGATCACAGATCACTTCCCTTGCAGTGCCTGACCCTGTTGTGTTCACTTTCTCCAACAGGCGGAGATTGGTCACTGCTTTGCAGCCTGTCTGTCAGTGTAGCCTTGTCCCTTGTCCACGGTGAACTCTGGTGTGGGACACTTCATTTGAACTGCTTACACTGAGACTCCCTCAGTGGTGTTCTCCCAGGAAGTGTGGACTTGAGAGCGCAGTTTAGGAAACAGGACTTGGACTAATGTAACCGTTCTGTATCTTGGGCAAGTCCACTCCAATGCAGTGGGGGTTAAGTGCTAAAGTAAATTTAATTTACTCCAGCGGGAACTGGAAGCATTCAGGATGCTAGAAGGGTTGTGCAAGGCTGGGTAATTTTTAGGAGGAGAACATGAGCTGATTCCTCAGTGAATAGGAAGTTCACTTGGCTGTAATCTGCATAGCAATAGTGACTTTCTAAGGACATGGCTTTTGTTTACTGTCCTGACTTCTTCCTGAGAGGATTTACTTTGAGAATGCCTTGAGAGATGTGAAGCATAAAGTAACAGGATATCTAAAAGTTATCTGAAAGGGCAGAAGAGTTGCAAGGTTCAAATGCATACTTTGTAGCTCTCCTTTTAATAGCCCCGAGTATTAGCAAGAAGCCCTTGGAGGGTAATGCTCCCTTTTGCACTTATATCAAGGGCAGACTGTTGTGATCCCTTGTGCCCTAAAGGACAATTTCTTTTCTAAGTATTTTCTTGCTGAGCTTGTGATTTGCCCCACTGGTAGAAAAATCTGAAAACGTAGGCACAGAGTCAGTCCTGGGGCTCCCTGTGTTAGTTGCTGCCTAGATTCATGCTGCCTGAGTGTTGGAGCAGTGGGAGCAGGCTGCATTTGACAGGTGATTTGAGAGTCAACTCTGTGTGGCCTTGAGGCAAGGACCGGTGTCTCACTTGTGAAACTGTGTGCAGGTACCTGCAGAAAGCAGGTACCTGTTGGCCCTTGAAAAATTCTCCCTGTGTAAGAAGACCCAGAGCTGGTCAGAAGCAGGGAGGGAAATAGGTAATAGCCAGCCTTGATGTGTCTCCACTCAGACTGGGAAATTAGGCCATGGCTGTAGCCATGATCTTTTAAGAGGCATTTGTTCTTTCACAAATAGTGTGGACTTCTGCAGACCAGGGCAGCTCTTAAGGGGTCAGGGTTCTGGTGTTGCTGTTGTTGTAGTCTTAAACTCTCTGTGTCCAAATGTCAGCACCCTACTCTTTGGATATACTAAGAACTGTGCACCATTAGATACACCCCGTAAATGATGGCTTGGCACTCTTTAACTGTGTCTTCATACATTGCACTTTCATGTAGGCAAGTCACAGGGCCCCACATCGACTGTTTCTCCATTTAAACTTGTCCTCAAATGACAAAAGTCACTGGTGAGCCTGAGTTGCACTGCCTGTAACTTCTAATCACATTTCAGCCTTCATGCTATGATGGTGCTTTTTTTTCCTTCAAAGTAGGTTGCTTTCAAGTGTCTTAATGAAACCATTTGCTGTAAAATTTCCTGAAGATAAAATGGATACTGCCTCACTGCCTAATGTCTTAATAATGTGCTTAGTTTTTTCCTTCTATATGAATGTATATTGCCTCATTAGGGCAGGAAGTGTGTGTGATTATGGATGTGTGTTCCTGTATTGCGTTCAGTGAAGAGCTCTACAGTTCCCTAGGATTTTCTTTCACTATCAGGATGTTTGTACAGCAAAAATATTCCTGTGGGCAGGTGAGTTCTTCCTGAAATGCAGGAATTCAGCCTCCCAAGGTCATGTCTTTATGAAACTCCTCTAATGGTACTATGAAGAATGATGGGCTCTGGAAGAGCTCTCTACCTTGGGAGAGTGGGGTGGTTTGTTTTGTGTTTTTCTCACCCTAAGCTTTAGGAAGAAACTTTGTGAAACATATTTGCGAGCTTTTTTGAAAGACTGGTGTCTCTGTGTGTGTGTGTTTGTGTCCATTTTGCATCATATTCAAGTATTTCCAAATGGATGCAATTATGAATTAAAATAAATTATTAGAAATGATCTGTGGAGTGGCCTGTTGATTTATGCCAACACACCCAGCCAGGTCAAGTGATCAAAAGCTGCCATTATCTCAATGCTATTTATCTGTAAGCTGGACTTGGGAATAAGGGAGCAACAGGCTAAGGAGAGGCTAGGAAGCAAATGTTCTTCCAGGTCTACAAAAGTTGACCGTAAGGATTGTTGTTGGGATGAAACTGAGACCTGATGGCAGTTCTCAACACCCCGAAGACTTGGGATATTCCCCTGCAGTGAGGATTCGAACTGGGATCTTGCATTCCGTAAGCAACCCATCATCAGTATCTGATTAGGTTCCTAGCCTTAAAATGTCTGGTATCTTGCTTTCCCTCTACGCCTGCCCACACAATGCATGGAGAACCCCAAAAGGAGCTATCTCTTGCTTTAAACCCTCTTGTAAGCCATGTTTGGAAATGACATGGATATTCTCTGTGCAGATAATGGGAAGAGATACAGCCTTTGATTCTGTTGGTATCTTGGGACGGCTGCTGAAAGACAAGATGACTTTTAATGAGTAGAATCATAGGTGTCTCTTATTGTTCCCAAAGCTCTGTTTTGATTTGCCTGGGTGGCACTTCTGTCTGCTGTTCAGCTGTTTCTCTTTGGAGATTACTTTGCACTCGCTGACAAAGACCTTTCTCTAGCAGTGAAAGAGGTCTGTAGTCAGGTGAGAGTGGTGTGTGCAGAAGGGTGTCAGACTTTGACACCCCAGCAGCCACCAGCTTCATGAAGTCCGGTACTGATGATGGGGCCATGTGAGAGTACTGTGTCTCCCCAGCTTTCCCCTCCCACCCCTTGTGGCTTGTCATGTTGTCCCTGCACAGCAGGAGTGTGTCTGGAGTGGCAGCTCCTGTGCCGGGCAAGGGCAAGCTGTGCTACTGTGGCTGGTGTCTGTAATGTACAAGAGGTCTGCAAAGATGTGAGCTGTAGATCAGACTGCAGTGGTTCATGGACACTTTCCTGGCTAACTCCTGTCCCCAGCTGCAGTCTTGTTTGCCTGTGGGGAGCAGAGGAAATTGTTTAATACTTTGGGCACTGTTTTAAGTCCCATTTCATCTGGGCCTGGGGGACTTTGAAGAGACTGGTGAACAGGTTTACTGAGAAAGGTATTTCTGTGGTCAGAGTTTTTGGGAAAGCATGTAAGAACTCTGGAGGGCAGGCATAGGCAGGGGACGAAGCTGGGGAGAAGGAGAGTTTGCAGTCACTTCAAGGTTCTACATTTGCTGTTGTACCAAAGTGAAAATCCCACACACAGAAGAAGGAAAGTCTGGCTGTGTAGCCACCTCCCTCCCTTGCTATGGAAAGTAAGGAGCTGACAAGCAGGAGTGTGCCTGAGCTGTGAGAGTGTGGGCTGATGACCAGCATTAAGGCGTTGGCATCTGCATCTAACCAAGTGCTGCAGCAGGAGGGGCGCTCTGGCACAGCTGCAGGCTAAAGCTGTTTCCTGTGGTCACCCTCTTGCTGGGAAATGTTTTCTAGAGCTTTAGTTTGCAAAACACTAACATCATGCTGGGGATTTTAGGGATGTCCTGTGCAGTCTCTCAATAGCATTGTTGGGCCCAGCCTTGCTTCTGCCAAAGAGTTATGAGTTGTTTCAGCTGGGTGCAGATTGAATGGGGAAGTTGAGGTGCTTCTCATCTCCCATTTGATTCAGACCACATTCAGTATGAATGAGCCTGATACCTGAACATCATCCCTATCTCTCAGCTGGGTCCATCTGAGGTTTCAGCTCCATGCTAGCATTGAATTATCAGTAGGTGACAGCAAAGGGGTGTCAAACCACAGCACCTTCTGGATCTCTTTTTTGGCTTCTTGATGCTGAAACTGTCCAGCCAAAGCGCATCTTACCAGGAGAATCTTTTTCAAAGCTACTAAGAATAGAAGAAAACTCTAGAAGGTGAAAGTGTTTGAGACAAAGAGCAAACATTGACTATACTTGGAGTTCTTCAGGGGATTTATGTTCAACATAAGCAGCATTATTTTCATGGACGGTGAGTGGGAGCTGTGGGCCTTGAGGACAAAATATGCAAGTGTGGCATTGTTGGGGAAAGAATCTGCAGTTCAGTAAACTGGATGCACCCCTAAGTAGCCAGTGGTTTGGGGCACTCTGAGCTCAGAGACAAGCAGATTGAACACCCACTCAGCCTGTTGCTATGGTCAAGACCAGGTTGCATATGGTCTCAACCACTCTAGTGCTTCATACTCCTCCAACTCCTCTTACAGCTGCAGTGTCCTGTCTCTGGCTGGCTGTAATGCTACCTTCTCTCTAGCTGAGAAATGATGTGTCCTTGCGTTTTACCCTCTGGGTCACTATCCTCCTTATGCCATGATGGAGGGTGTGCTGGAGACTTCCCTTGTTGTGTTCATTGCCAAGCCCCTGCAGGGAGGAAGTCTGCTTAGGAAAAGGCCACCAGTAACATGGGAGCCTAAGAACTGATTCAGAGTGTGTTCCAGGAGCTCATTAGACAGTACCTGGGAGAGGCTTCCAAGGAGAGAGAGTGTGCTAGGAGGAAGTGGATTGCTGCTGTTAGCACCAAGTGTGGCTGCTGGTCACACCGGGGCATTATTTTGGCCGCTCAGCCCTCAGCATTGCTTCTCCCTGCCTCTGCAAAAGACACTACCCTTCTGCAGTCCCTGTACCTCCCCACGAGACAAGTTATTCAGCCCTCTCTCAGCTTGTCACTTCCTCTCACAATCTGCCTTCTAATGCAGCCAGATGGTCTGTACTCGCCCACATTCCACGTGGGCACCTTCAGCTCCCTGCACTTGGATAATGCGCTCATCTGACCTGCTGGTGGTCAGGTCTGTCATCGATCGGCCTTTGGGAGATGGGAAATGTTCCTGTGTTGTAGAGGATGGCTGTGGGAAGTAACCCTGGAGTGACAGTTTTCAGGCCCACACTGAGTCTGCTCGACAGCCTGGCCTGTGTGGGCAGGGAGGCTCTCTGACCACATTCCTGTGAGCTCTCTGCATGGCCAAATTCCCAGCGCTAAAGCTCTAGAGCCTCCTGCTGTGCTTGGGCACCTGACGTGGCCTATACAACTTCATCTGCAATGCTTAGTGCTGGTCTTGGTCCCTGATGCTGGATTTCTGACCAGTGCCATTCAGTCTGCTTCTGACACAATCTGCATCAACAGCTTAGTTGTGTTCACTTCAGATTTGAGTTTATTGGAAACTTTCAGTGCATATACAAGTTTAAAAAAAATCTGATAAAATGGGTAACAGTAAAACTGTCTTCTTCCTGGCATTACCCAAGTGCTCCCTGTACTGCCAAATGCTTTTGGAGAGAACTTTGCCTGTCGTGTTGTGAGGGGGAAGTGATTCCAAATTCCTGCCTTATGCTGTTGCTAAGACAAGACATACTGTACCTTAAAGGCATTACCCTATCTGCACTGTGCTGCAGATTAAGGTTAAACAGTGATAAGAAACTTTCATTTTAATCAAGTCAACTTTAGCCTATGTAAAAATACAGTCTGCCTCTTTCTGGATATGTTTTTAAGTGCTGGATCAAATGAAATGGCCCAGGCAGACTTGCACAATACATTGTTAAATACTACAGTTAAATAGCTTGGAAATTGTTGAAATGATGAGATAGAGGCTCATAAACTCGGAATCACTGCTTGCCACCAAAATTAAAAGCACTGTGCTCGTGAGCTGGCCAGTGCTGCAAACTAGGCAGTCCCTTGAAAAAGAACTAAGATTTTAGGTTGCCCATATGTGATCCTGTGATCTATACTGTTAGTAAATATGATTTGCATTAATTGCTTTTCTTCTCCTCCCATCCACACTTTTCTGTCACTGACAGCTAGAACCTGTTCTCGGGGTGGCCAAGTCTGCAGTGGTGGTTAGGGGTCAGCTGACTGTCAGGTCTGTTAGCTCTCTCTAATCAAGCTGAGTCACCCTGCTGAGTATTGGCAACAGAAAAGCACCAGGTTACTGCTTAAGGAAAAATAGGTAGAGTTCAGTTCTGTGCTTCCTGTGATGGAGGAGGATTTCTGTCAGTGCTGCAGCTCTGCGTGTGGAAATGGGTTGGCCTGAAATATACACTATGCTAGGCTTTGGTTACCTAAGCCTCACTGCCATCAGCCAAGAAGTCCCTACAGAGACATCACACAAGGAGGATCTTGTGGGGATTAGCCCCCTGAAGTGCAAAGTGAAACTATCAGATAAGCTTCTATATATGCTTAGTTTATGACAGCAGTGACCCCAGGGAGTTTTCCTTTTTGCTGTAAGACCTTCTGTACTGGACAGGACTTCCCCTTGGACTTGTTTCAGTCAGTAGGATGAGGGCACAGAACAGAATCGGTCTTTTTGTCCCTTTTCCTAGTCTCCTTTGACTCTCTTCTGTCATGTCTGGAAGTCAGGGAGAATTTCAGCTACTCTCCTCCGTAGCTGGTTTCTTCTTTCCTCTCTCTCTCTTTCCATTTTCATCAGTAATGGGTACTGCCTCCATACCTTCAGTGCATTCAGCATGAGTCTCCTTGAAGAAATTGGGGACACAAAGAACAAAGTGACAACATGCAGATGTGTACCTAACATAACAGGTAATCTAACTATGACTTCTGTTTGAGGGATGAGCTCCCCTAAAATAGCTGTGGGATGTGTCCTTTCTGCTGGTCATCTGGGCTGACATGTTAAACAACTGCATGCAGACCACCTCATTAATATGTCAGTCATGCCAGGGAAAAATACCACATTGCCCTTCTCTCTTCTTCTCTCCCGAGAAGTTTGCTCTTCCTTCTGACAGTATTCATTAGCTGGTATTTGTTTAGCACTCTGAAGATGAAAGATGTTTCTTGAAGAATAAACAGGGTCTTTGAAAGCAGTTTCTTAAGGAAAACATGCAGACTCATTTGGTCTAGACTACTTAGGAGTGCAGGCAGCTAGGCTCCAATTCTTCCCTGGTTTTAATCACCCCAACCAAATGTGCCTTGCCCTCAGTTCCCATAGGGGCAACAGGGAGCAACCGTCCTGTCTGAAGAATAGTTTGCCATGTTGAAGAATAGTTTGTCTGAGTTGACTTTTGCCAGTCAGTGGGGAAAGAGGTAATAGAGAATGACAGGTGATTATGCTCCTAATATGAGGT
>JAAGNO010025000.1:12673-43852 GCA_033439905.1 Ceryle rudis
GTCTGAGTTGACTTTTGCCAGTCAGTGGGGAAAGAGGTAATAGAGAATGACAGGTGATTATGCTCCTAATATGAGGTCATATGTAGAATGAATTAAGTCTCTTCCTGAATTTGAATTTTCCCTAGCTCCTCCAGTTTGCTGGCTTGTTGGGTTAAATTGTGCACTGTTCTGATCTTACTGACATGTCGAGCTAGAAGAGGTTTGCTCTACCCCATAAGAGGTGAATTTAATTTAATTCTTCCTCCAAGGTGCTGCAGATCCTGTTTGGGCTATTCCCAGGCACAGCCTATCCATGACAGCATGCAGCTGACATGCTCTCATGGTGAGGCAGGCGAATGTGCTTCTGTTTTTTCCTGAGCTTTGACAATATTTTTTTCTTCCTGTTAAAATGCACCGCTGATGCAGTTATGGGACAATGACTGAACTGGGTGTCCAGCTCCAGTCACGATCAGTAGTACTGCCTGCTGTAGTTCTTGATGCCAGGTCAGGCTGATGATGGCATAAACTGAAAGATTTCTTAAGTAGGGTTTCTAGTTGATCAACTTTGGATTTGTAAACTAAATCATCTGCTGTGGACAAAACAATACAGTCTAATTCCTGCACAATCATTTAGCTTGCTATAATTGTACTTAAAGATTTTCCTAAGGCAGCTTTTAGCAGAAGCTGCGTGGCCAGATCCGCTAATCAGCTTAGAAAGTTTCAGCTACTTAGCCGCTTTCACTGTGTTCTCTTTCAGCAGCTTTAAAAGCCCTGTGAAGGGTAACACAAAACTTCCATTTCCAGGCTGTATGGAAAATTCTTACCATAAACCTCTAATGATGTTGTCTGTGCATATTACAGAAGCAAAATACCAGCAGTAAAGAACCTGTATCACAAGTTTTTGGGGAGCAGCAGATAATTGACCTGTCAAAAGTAGTCCCTAAAATAATCTACAGGGTATATTAAACCAAAGTAAAAAGAACTGCTGGCAAGGGAGGGCACTTACTTGTTACTGTGTTCAGTAGCGATCTTCAGCTTCTCCCATAAGGAACTTTTTTCCTCCATGACCAGATCAAACCATGCCCAGAAGTACTTCTTCATAAGGCAGGCTGCATGGAAGGTCCTGACTTTCTCCTCCAGAGTGGAGAGATAATCCTTGTACTAGGGTAGGACAGAGAAAGCAGTCAGAATCACGTTCTCCCAAACCCCAGCCTAATAAGCAGGAACAGAGCAGTGCTGAGACTGTGGCAGTTAAAGGCAATGGGGACAGGAGTGGAGGAAAATCAGCAGAGATCAGGGTGAGAGAGCACTAAGGTGGAAGGAACAGTATGGAGGAGAGTTTTCTGGGTGGAGGAGAATGATGGAGAGTGGAGATGTAAAAGGCAGCCTCTGAAGAAGGGAGTGATGTTGCTGGAATGGGGACAGTGTAACTCTGCAGAGGTTGGGCTGCAGGTGTGTGAAGTGGCACTGTGGTGAGAGGACAGCGCAGCAGCAGCAGCTAGCTCTCTTGGTAATGTTTGTCCACTGTGGTGCAGGCAAACCTTTAACCAGTTCCTAAAGCCTTCTCTCAGCAAGATGTGGGAATAGAAGTCCTCAGCCCAAGACAACTTCTCCGTGAGTCTTGCCTGGGTGTTCTGGAACCAAGTCATCAGGCATTTTCTCTGCAGGCCCAAGCTGTGGTGCTTTTGTGCCACCTGAGTAAGGACAGCGGAGATAGCAGCTAGTTACTTGGACTAGTGACTACATAAACGTAAAGCTACAGAAAACTGGGTATGCTGTAAGATCACCTCAGCTTTCTGGGGTGACCAAAATGCAGGTGTCTGATAGCTGGAATAACTTGATAGGTTCCCACAAAGAGAGGTAAGCATCAGGAATAAGACCGGTCTCTCTATCAGGGCACTGCTGTGTTACTTACAGAGAATATTGGTTAGAATTAGATGCTCAATTTAATGTATTCTGAATGGAGCAGAGGTATTTAGTCCAACACCATCCATAATGCTGACCAGCAGGATGGACTTACAGAGCAGCTGCCATCCCTCTACATCTTCCCAGCCAGAGGCCTATGTGCATTTGCCTGTGTACTGTAAGTAGCTGCAGTTCCAGTGACTTAAATGGAAACTTGCCAACTTAACTCTGGCTCTGGCTTCAGGATCGGGTTGAGTGTTATTAGTGCACCCCTGATAAAGCATACAGTTCAGTCGTGTTCGGACATGTTTCACTAGCAACATTTACATGCCAGGTTCTCAGAAGCTACCGCTTGCTATTCTGCACCGAAGATACGGCAAGGCTAGAACAGATTGCTGGATTATCACCTGTGGTATCCTACCTCTAGCAGTGGCCAACACCGCATTTGCACCAGCAGCAATTTCGGAGAGAGGAAAAGCCCTAGTGATGGGTTAATTACTACAACTACAGTGGCTTGGTGATGTCCTACTGACTAGCTTTGCTGTGGAACAAGAGAACTGACAGGCTCATATCATGTAACTCCCAATTTTTTTATTTTTGGGCTGTATCATACTAAACTAACTCCCACTGTTAGTGGCATCAAATCATGTGGCAGTTAGTAGTGCAGGCAAGGGGAGGCTAACAAAAGATGACTTGTCATTAGATTGAAATTGGTTACTTTCTCTGTCCTTTTGGTTCCTATTCAATCTGCTATAAATAAGGATGCTACCCTTGTGGGTTTTTGATGACCTTTCATGATTATTGTCAGATGGCCTGATTTCAAGGACTAATATAGGTCAGGGAGAATTTTCCTTTCCCCATCTCTACCTGGCTTAAGAGCCTATTAAGGTTTTTGCTAAGTGCTGCATCCATTCTTTTTCCCTTCCTCCCATGGCACCAGTTCTTTCCTTTGTCCTCAGCACTTACCACCAGGTTCTGTCTGGCTTGCTCCCTCAGCTTTTTCCACGGTGCTATTCCCAGCTTTCTGAGCAGGACCTTCTCATAGTGATCTCTGGCCTTCTTCTGGAGCTGCCGCTCTTTTTCCAGCCTCCTCTGCTTCTCCAGCTCTTTCTACAATAAAAAGAACAGTGGTTTTACTATGCTCTGGATGAAGAGGATGTTAAGCAATGATAATAGGTTGTCATATTGAAGCTGAAGGTCCTGACCTGACAGGAAATAAGGATCTGCATCATCTTTAACAGGGCAGACCAGACATGACCACATGTACTAGAATCTGTGGTAGAAAGCAGAGCGAACTGTCTTGAAAATTCTCATAAAAGGTGATGGTATTTCTGGATGTTTCTTTGGGCCATGTATCAGCATGTGTCCTTCCCTCAGCACTACATTTGATGTTACTGTAGCAGATGTATGTTCTGTTCTGTGGCTAACAGCAGTGCTGATGTGGCAGGAACCTCCTTTTGAAGGGCCTTCATCAATGTGGGGAGGGGAGCTTTCTGTGTTTACAAAACCAGATTGAAAACAAGCTTAAAAATTATTCTGAGTTTATGCATGGACTCTACCACTTAATCTAGCCTAAACAGTAGGAGAGGGGTGTGGGTATTATATAACTGTACAATACTCCTTTTGACTGAGACTCGGAGCTGAAGGTCAAGCATTCTAAAACACTCCATCAAAGTAGAACAGTCACTGTAGGTCAAACTCTTGTAGGATTTGAAATGTGCTATTCAGGTTATTAGGACAGCTCATTTCCAAGTAACAATATGAAGCTGGGCTATTCCTAGGCTAGCTCCAAGGAGAGGATGCTTCTATTCTTCAGATGGAAAGTGCCCTTGATATCTGTCAGGCTTGTTTACTTTTAAATCTTGTGTTTGTGACTGGTATCATTGTGTGTGCTGGAGGGAGATAGTGGTGGAAGGAGCAGTCTGAAAGTAGGCTGAACATGTTGCCACTGGGAAGGCTTATGTGGCTGTAACTCAGCAGTGAACATCCACCAGCTGGGACCTCTAGAGACAGAGACAGTCTGTATACCTCATAGTATGTTTGGTCCACAGCATTTCCCCTAACACTACCAAAAAGGGGGAAGGTGGTGAGTCTATATAGTGGGTGCTGTGGAACTCTGCTCTACTAATGAAGACCTTCAGTTCACATTACTGTCTGATGACTTAGTGCTAGTGGGTAATGGCTCTTCACCCTGTCCCTGCTAAAGGAGGGGGGAAAACAGGTGAAGTGTTTAGGCACCAGCTTCTGCTGCCTCCTCTCTTCTCTTCGTTTTTCCTTCTGAGATTCCTTTTCCTCTGCTTCCTTCCTCTGTTGTGCTTCCTCTTCAGCCTTCAGCTGGGCCTTGAAATGGAGGAAACAGAGGAAGGTGAAATTTAATTTGCTGCATGTCACCTTTTCAGAGAACACAGAGCTCTAAGCTTTCTTTCTAGTATCGATGAACACCTGAAACTGCAAAAGGAAGCAGACTTTGTCCAGCACAGATCATGTCTAGTATGTGACACTCAACTGTGAAAGGGAGAGGAAGAAAGGACTGTTCTTTCTGCTACCTATATATATATTTCTACGACCTATATATATTTTTCTTTGCCCAAAGATATAATATTTGCCCACTCTTCCCCTAAAAAATTTAAACCATATACTATGTTATTTATTGATAACTTGATTGCCTAAGTCCCTTCTGAATCCCTGGGCTCTGCTCTATAGCTTTACTGCTACATGCAAAGCAACATTACAGGTAGCCAAACATTTTTTTTTCCTCCAAATGCTGAAAATGAAAGAAGTTTTACTTACTGGTCATACTAGGCACAATGTCCTCTGAATGTTTATCTACACACGTCTTGCAAACCCCTCTGCTTTCATTTCATGAAACTTTTGCTCTTGATGTAAGCATCAAAGGCCTAAAAACCACACCAATCATAATATATGATTGCTCTGACTGTGCTTCCTGATCTCTATGATCATGGCAACTGCAGCTGAGGAAACTGAACTTGATGCTCATCTGTCCACTCTATGGTTAAAGTGTTCTCTAAGGCTTATTCCAGCTTCCAGAAGGGCGTGCATCTCTCTTGCTTAGAGAAGAAAGAGTTCTGAGCTTTCTAATCTTAATGCAACTTATAACAATGTTTTCAGTAACAGCTTAATGCCCTGGAGCTGAGAAGGCTCCTCAGTTGGATGCGTATCACAGAATTTCTGTATTAACTATGCAAATATTTTCAGTATCCTCCTTCTTCAGCAGAAAGATGCAGGATTTTTACTAGCTGAGACTGCACATCCTCAAGCTGCCAGGTCCAGTCAAGTGGATCTCTGCATGCACTTCCACCATTCCTGTGCCATTCAAGTTACAGTCATGGGGTAGGTGTGAAAGAAGGGTTGCAGGGGTGGTAATGGAGGCTGCTTCTAGAATTGCAACTGCACCAACATGAAGTGTCTGTCTGTGATATGGCAGGGCTAGTGCTGTCGCCGTATGCAAATGCAGCAATAACTACTACTTTTGATGGGAGCTGGACAACAGCTTTCTCACAAGCTATAAAACTCTTGTTTTGGATAGAGGATCTTTTCTTGGTTCCTGGTTCTGGGGTTAAAACTGCCTTTTTTTTCTTAACTGGAGAATAGTGTGAAAGAGACTTTATTTAATTTTCTGTTTCCCCTACCATTTTTTCCTTTTCTCTTTGTTGTTTGGCTTCTTCTAGTTTCCTCCTCCGTTCTGCCCGCTGAGTTGCTCTCTCCTCCATAGCTACAGTAACACAGAACATAAGGCTTAGTGCAAATGGCAGAAGTTTGATGAACAAGGATGGCCACTTCTCTCTACTGCAAGGCCTTCATTGATCTGGTGATGCCAGCACAAAGGCACCTGCTTTCTGCTGCCTCTTATGGCCGGCAGTGTCCTAACAAGGAACCCATAAACATTGGTGAGATGGTTCAGGACTACCCCAATTAGATTCATTCCACCTTCCTTGCTTGACAGTCACAGCCATGAGGCTCAGTTATGAAAGGAGCTGTGTTCAGAGGTTTTATCCTTCCCTTCCCTGGTTGAATGCTGAGGCTCAGAGCACCTGATTTAGGATCAATTGCTATGGGGTCTCTAGTAAGCTTCAATTCCTTATGTAAAGAGCAACTGAATGATGGAAAGCATCCCTGCCACAGTGACACACAGGTGCTTCATCCTGCTAGTGAGAAACTACTGCTTAATGCTTCCTTTGGGAGATAAATTGCAATGCAGTGCTCTTGCTTGGCTGTCAGTGAAGATGTTGCAGTGCTGACACGACCACACAGAACATGCAGCGGAGTTGAGGACCTGTGCTCACTCCTTCTGAAGTCACAAATGAAGCACAGGCTGGAGCAATCAGTGACTAAGGGACATTTAAGTTTTTTGACCTCAGTAGGTTTCCTCGGATTCTTTTCTCATCTCAGCTGTCCCTGGATTCTCTGCCACGGGAAAATCATCCAGGGATAGCTTATTTACTGAATTTTTTTTTGGATCTTCAGACAAAATCACTTGAGTGCCCTGAAAATACATTTATTGTCTCAAAAGTGTACAGAGTTCAGGCAAATCAGAGTGAGCGATGGCTTGGACTAGGTAGCATTGGAGCTGAACACAATCAGTTAATAAAGGCATCTATTAATGCCCAGCTATCATGGCCAGAAAGCTCTGGTGATCCCAAAAGTGTTAAAATACCACAATGACCATATTTCAGACAACCTTTCATGAGACTGTGACCACACCCCAGTCAATTTCCATATCCATATGGAAGAACATGACCTAGGGATATAACAGAGCCTGATCTTAATTCACTGTGCAAAAAGGCTGTGCTGCATATTTAACATGTATATGCTGTTCCAGTGTGGCCAGAAGAGGGGAGGTATTCAGAGAAGGTAGGGATCTGGAACTCCTTCCCCAGCCTAGCTACTGTTGTCTAACAAACCCTTAAGTATTAGGCACTTAATTCCCTTTGAAATCTCAACACCGCTGTTAATGCTAGGTGAAGATGACTGGTCAGTTGAACTGTTACTTAGATGTGCAATGAAGGGAGTAAGACAGAAAAAAAAAAATCAACTTGAAGAGCTTCTCTCTCTGAGAAACAATCACAAGTGTTAGGAGGAACTGCTACCACAGTGTACTAAGCCTGGACTTGAGTGGCTTGCAGTGGCCCAGATTTTACAAATGCCTGAGCATGAAAACAGCGCACCCTTCCACAGTGCTGGTCAGGCTGGGAAAGAGTGTGCTGCCTTTTACTTGCATACTGTCATCAACCAGCAAGGCTGTGCTGAAGAAAGTTTCCAGACAAGCTGCTGAGAAACGTAGTCTGGAATAGTCTTTGCTATCTAGAACAATACCTTTCACTATGGGATGAGCTGAGGTCAGCTGGCTGGAGGGCCTCCTGCCTTGCATCACTGCCCTTGTGTTTTCTGGCCCATGAGAAACAGGTGGACTATGAAAGGAAAGAGTAAAGAAATCCATCAATGAATGTGGTCAAATGCTGTCTAACACCTACCACCTATGGTTGAGAAACAGGCCTTGTAGTTTCTAGTCTCCATTGTGCTGCATTTTCATTCTGAATTCTTGATGTACCTTTCTTCTGCTTGAAAGGGGATTAATGATGCATCCTTGCATGCTCTAAAAGACTGAGGGTGACACTCTTTTTTCCTAACTAAATACATCCCTGCTGCTACTATGTGTGACACTCTAATGTTGCTGTTTCTAAGTGGATCCTGTAAGGATCACGTGGTGTCGAGCCACTGCAAAAAGGGAGAAGGATGGAGAACTGTGGCCAGCCTGATGATACTACCCTTGAGGCCTAGTTACAGGTGAGAGCAAGAGCAGATAGCACTGGCATGACTGAAGCATGCTTGGCAAACTCTGGCTCAATGTAAGTAGGAATGAGACATGCCGACTAACCGAGCTTGCTTTATCAAAGGCATATACCTCAAATGGGTTGTAGTCTTGCATCTGGATTGTTTTTCTCCCTTTGTTTTTTCCTCCTTGGTTTGTGAAGTAGAGTTGTTAAGTGGCTGGGTTACAGCTGTGGCTTGGGCTGCCTCTTTAGTTTTGCTCAGCCTTTGATTTTCCTGCAGTTCAAGGATCAGCCTTTGCTGTTTCTGAAGCTGCTGCCTCTGCTCCTCAATCAGACGTTGCTGGAAGGCATGATGGTGCTTAAAACAGCTACCATAAGCAGGAGCTGTCTTTCGACCAGGTACCTGAAGCTGCTGGGGAAGAGTGGCTGTTTGATTCCCGCAAACAGCCTGGTTCTGGGCACTCAGGGCTGCATGTTTTGGGGTAATCTCCCAGGCAAAGTTGGATTTTCTGTAGGAATGAGGTGTATGAGCGGCATCCCACCAAGAGTGGTCTCCATTCTGGTCAGGTTCTTTCCCCATGAGGCAAGTTTCAGTTGGCTAGGGGGGAAAAAAAAAAAAGAAGAAAATTTGGCATTGATTAAAACCAATCACTCTTTAGCCCTCCCTACATAGTGTTTCTTTGGTGCAAATCTAATGAGATGCCTGAGAAGTAGGGTAATCTCAGCTATGCAGTCTTCATCCTATTCCTAGACAGGGCAGGGGGGCCCAGTTATGCACAAAAGGGGAGGCTGTGAGAAAGAACTGTTAGGGAGCTGTGTGCCATTTCACTGGGAGGAGGAAATCCTGATGAAACAAGTGCACTGTCAGGAATATATCCTGACTATTTTGTTACGGAGCATAGCTCAGGACAGCTCATTTCTCAGGGGTTGGGTTAGCTCATCTCAGAGGTGAGAATGCTCCCTTTTGGACTGTGTTATCCCCACTCAGATGGAGAATAAAGGAAAAAACAGTTTTTGAAGTGATCTACACAGGTGATCTACTGGATGGTCTCTTTTCAGATGGAAGAGAAGTCTACAAAGTGCTGCTTCCTCATGCCTCTTCTCCAGCTTTGATAAATAGTACCACAAAACTGGTGCACAGTGGGGAACGAGGCTGTGCCATTTCTGAAGAGGCTGGTCTCTCTCTGAAGAGGCATCAGATGTAAGATCTGCTTTCTCACTCCTTGGTCAAACCCCAAATTCAGTCCCATCCTTCCAGCACAAATTTTACTAGTGTATCAGAAGGAAAACACGGGCCAAGTAGGATGATATAAACACTGCAGGAAATCAACTCTTGCTGACATAAGCAAACAAAAAGCTTGACTTGTAATGTTTGTCTGAGTTCTCATGCTGAGATTGGAATACTGCTGTGGTACAGGTTTTATAGACAAAAAGGAAGGGCAGACTCTGACCTGACAAATGACAATTTAAGGAAGCAATCTCTGATTCTCTCTTCTACCTCCTTGTTATGTGCATTATCCTGGAACAGCCACTGACAACATTTTTCCCTTGTGTTTTAAAAGCCAGAGAGCTGCACTGGCGTGACAAAACTTCTTGTTACGCAGTCAAGCATTATTCTTAAGTCTAAGCAGGCGTCAAAAATGTATCTAATCTCTCAGCAACAGTGATCTGGGGGTGGGATGCTCACCATGACTCTCGGTATATGAAGGGTTGTTCTCTGTCAGCATGAGAGATTATTTTCAAAAACCATCCATTGTACTTCACATTTGCCTCTGATTTTTAAAGACTTCTCTCCTGAACACTGGCAGGCAGGTATTTGGGGGTCACCCCGGGAAGAAGCCTTCCTTTGGGACAACACACTCTTTATTTCAGATTGCACAAAGGAAGTACTTTGTAAGAGTACCGAGATGCCAACAGGCAAAACCACATGGGAAGGATTTACCTTGTCTTGCTGCAAACCTTGGTGATGGTTTACTTCTGCAGTCCAAGGCTTGTTAACCTCCAGTGGCTGGTCCACACCACCCCTCCCCATTGATACTGCCTCCAGCAGCTGTCCCATTTTTCTCTTTGTCTCCTCTCTCTTGATCTGGAGCACTCGCTTTTCTATCTCTGCTTGGCTCCAGCGCTGCCACGCCAGAAAGCAGCAGCGCAAAAGCCGTCGCTGGTTATGCTGCGCAGCCAGTTGTGTTTTCCTGAATGAGAAAGCATTTGAGTTATGATATGTGTAAGGCTTCTGCCCAGGCCTGCTTGAAACAACTGCACCAAGTACAGCAGTCTGGGACAGGGCATGAGTTCCCAAAACTTCCCGATCTTTTTTGTTGCTTAACCCTGAAGAGCTTCTCCAAGGAGGAGTGGGAGGGCAGAAAGGATGCCCAGTATTTTGAAGTAAGTTTGCCTAGTTCATGTGTTGTGATCTCCTGTGTCATCCTTGGGCTGTACAATAGGTGCAAAACAGGTATCCTGTTGCCTTGCTAGCTGCACAGGGGGAAGCAGCAAGTGCCTCACCACGCAGCCTGCCAGACACCTGCATGAGCAAGATTTTCCCTGGCTGACAGGGAATTCATCCAACAGCCTCCTTAAAGAAAGGCACTGGCCAAAATGATGTCTGCTGTGCTACTCCTGACACAGGAAATAACTACATTAATCAGGAGTAAATGTGGCACCTCATATTCTCTGGAGTCCTGAGCAAGTCAGGGTGAGATTTCCAAGAAAGATACCAAGAGAGTGAGAGAGACACAGGTTTGTTGGAAAGTGCTAAAGTTCTTGTTTATCTCTGCCCTCCTTTTCATCTATGCCACAATGCCTCTGGCAAACTGCAGGTAATGTAGCTATTTTCTTAAAAAGCTACTGTTTTCCTCCTGGCTAAGTGGCAAGCCCCTTTTACAACCCCTGATCACTGCACTGCCCAAGTACGGCTGCAGAAGGAGTTCCACAGTGTAGGGTCACTACCTGTTTTGATCTTGGAGGTGAACTTCTAGTTGCTGCATCTCCTGCTCTACTTTCTGGGCCCAAGTATAGTTTCTCCAGGCTCGCAGGGCTTTCAGTTGGCATTTCCAGTCAGCAAGGGCTCTGGCTTTTCCTATTTTAACTCTGTGCTCCAGAATGACTTTCAGCCAAGCAGAGAAATGTCGTTGCATGCACTGCACGGGAGAGTTTCAGAAAACCAATGAGCAAAGATACAGCCTGTCACACAAATGCTGATCCTCTCCACCCTTCCCCCTTATCTGACTTTCCTGGCTGAGATGATTTTTAGAATCCCCACTTTAAACAGTTAGCTTAAGGGTAGAAAAAATAATGCAAAACACCTGCAGGTCTTCTACAAAAAGTAGAAAGATACTAGTGTGGAGCCCTATACTTATGAGTGAAATGTTCTTAGTTTACCGAGTGTAAAGGAAAAAAGTGAGTGATGAACAGAGAATTTCTAGAGACAAGCAGGAACAACATTTCATATTCTAGGAAATGTCTAAGATGCTACAGGTAGTAACACTTCTGTGGAGAACGTCACAAATATCTCCATGGGCCATTTGTTGTTTTTTGTAAAACTGAGACAAAAATCAAGACACTTCCTAGTGTGAATTGATGGTATGACCTAAGCTCACTCTTGTTCCGGTAGGAAGTCAAACCTTTCCTCTATTGTGTAATTAGATTCACTGCCTCTGGGAGTGATCTATGTTCAGAACAGCAATTTGCTGTCTAATCTACCCCATAATTCTAGCCCTGCCACTGCAGACACTGTTCATTTTGATCCTCCAAGTGGGTCAACTCACAGGACTCAGCTGTACCCCTTTTGTCATAGTGCATTGTTATAAACTTACTCCTCTCGGTCACTGAAATCTCCAAATGGAGACTTACAAAAAGGACAGAATGTCAGTGCATTAGCTGTGTTTTTCTGCTGTAGAAAAATAATCAGTGTCACTACTGCTTAGCTCAGCTAAGCCATGGCTTCTCACATTATGCCATTGTTCTGTGGTTTCATTCAGGCTTATCTTCATATCTTAGATTGAGCTGGAGAGAGGAGTGTACTGTTTAGCAGTAGGCAAGCTCAGATCCAGCAGAGGGGCAGATGAAGTGAGCCAGTGGGAGAATCACCATAAAAGCTATGGGATTCTTCTATTAAAAAAAAAAAAAGTAGATAAGTAGACATTAATGATGACTGCTCTATTAATTAAAAACATTATGTGGTGGATGCCATTCATAGCTCCACTCAGGGAAATTTATTCCCTTTGCTGAGACTGCCCATATGAAATTATTCACTACAAAAAGATTGCTCTTTAATTGCAAGTATTTGATACAACTAGGTGTTTAACCCAGAACTGGCCATGGTATCAGAATAAAGAGGGTGAAAGAAGTAAGTTTCTGCTAGGAATTATTAAAGACTGCGTGTTTGCCTCAGAAGACCTGTAGCAATGTCATGGAATATCCTCCTGCACCCAGGGGGAGTGGAACCTTGAGGAATCCGTTACTGTGGGTGTGCTGAGCTATTCAACTCTTGGAAGACCCAGCTCAAAATTCATCGCAGGCCTCAATGCTGCTTCTCTTTCCTCTCCCTGCTCCTGCACCAGGGCCTGCAAGGCAATTGTTAAATATTTTCCCATACACACAATAGGGGCTTCTTGGGCCCTTTTGTGCCACTTCCCCCCTTTTGCTTCCTTCACACAAGGGAGAACAAATCTTGTTCCACTGCCTCCTCTGTACCTCTGCCTATTTCTCAATTGCAAAAGCCATTATGTTTGCATCTGTCCTGAGAGCCACATCTTTTCCACAATTCTAAGGGGAACCTCCCACTGAGTTGCACCTGAGGCACAGACACATGGAATGGAGGCTCAGGGTTTCTTGCTCCTAGTAACAAGATACTTTTTGCCCTCCTCTTCTACTTCCCTGATATAAAGAGAAGGGTTTGGAAAAAGGAAAAAATTCTGATAGCCAAGAATTTTTACTTCAGTTTTGCAAACTGTAGCTCAGAGTCTTAGATAAAGAAGGGGGATGCTCACTCTCTGCTTATTGGTATGAATCCTGTGCAGCAGCTCCTGAGCCCTTCTCTCTTTCTCCTCTCCTTGCTCTTTCTTCAGAACAAGGGGTGGTGATGCATGAATAGATACCTTCTGCACTGACAGCTTCTGACTTTTTTCTTGTCTCTTCCCCTCCCTGGAAAGTGAACAAAGATACAGATCTAACACAATGAGGAAAGTAATGTAGCACAGATTTCACTATTTTTTTTGGTCAATCCCCAGAGAATCACCTCTACAACTTAGGAAGTTGCTGATTATTTAACTTGGCCTTCTTGGAAAACAGCCTCTGTCATGGTTTGGGGTCCCAGAGGTTCAACAGTCTGGAGCATTTCCAAAATACAGCAGACCAAATAAAATAGTAAGATTTCAGTAAAGCACTTGCATGAGATGATTTAGGATCTGAGGGCTGCCTAAGTAAATAAATGGTATCCCTACAAGTTATACTTCTGTGACAATTCAAGCTCAGCAGAAGCAATAATTATGTTTCTCTAGAATTCTCGTCCAGGAACGCTCTTTATTCTCTCATAGGAGAAGAAGTATTGTAAGTGACAGACTTTCAACTCAGACTATTTTTTTTTCCTTTTGTGTACTGGCTTTCATGCTGCATTAGGCACTAACAAGGCTGAATGTGGCCACAGAGCTGTGGGACAGAATGCACGGTGGTGCAAACACACTCCTGCTTTGTGCTTCAGTGTATGTACTGGTAATGGCTGAGGGGAGGCTAACAGTATCTTTAGCCCATCTTCCCACTAATGATAAAACTCTGCCATTGACATTGGTTACAAGGGAATAAAAGGCTTTAGGTGAGCTGGAGACAGAGGAATAGCAATTGTCTCCTCTGGGACTACCACTCATATTTAGCAAAAGGACCTGGTAAGTGGAAGTGTTCTTCATATGGCTCTTTCCATGTCCCCTCTTTCTCTTACATTTTCCGTGCTTCTGCCATGGTGTGTCTCTTCTCAGCCATTTCCTTTCGCAGCTTCACCATTTCCCTCTGGATCTCCTCCTCCTCCTTCTTGGCCTTCAGGGCCTTCCTTCTGTCCTCCTCCTGTGCTTGAAGCCTGGCCTGAAAGAGTGCTGATTTCTTCAGGGACTTTTCTTGTCTCTGAAGCTCTAATGCCTTCTGCCGCCTCATTCGGTTTTCTTTCACCTGGGAAGGAGGAAATCAGCAAAACTCAAAGCAGATGCCAAAGGCTGAAGAACTTGAGGTTCATTGTACACTGAGAAGGTGGGTCACAATCCACCTTTCATATGAAACAAGTAACCCTGTCCATAGCTGGCACTGTTTGGACTGGTTCTGCTCTCAGACCAGCAAAAAACTCCATTCAAGAGAGTAAGGTTAAACCAGTATTACTTGATGGGAGCAAACTCAGAACTGACAGCCATGGCAGCTTTTCTTGTCGTTCTTCAGAAAGGGGACAAATCTGAGCAGATGTAGTAGAAGTTGACGATGCAAGCCACTGTGCATGGCTCACGTGCATGCAGAATCACAGTAAAGTTTCAGCTAAACCATGGAAGTGTATCCTCAGGAATCATCCTCCAAGTCTGATTATTGCAGGCTGGGAGAGAATACTGGGGGAGTATCACTAGGCATTTACTCTAATCCTATAATCCTCAATCTTATTCCTTTTAACTGTGCTGCCTTGCCTGCTCACCTGCTTGTGTCTGAGCTCCATGATTATTCGTGGATCCACAAGTTTTTGTTTTTCCTTGATGTCTTCAAGTCTAAGGCTTTCTAGTATCCCACAGTTTACAACTTCACTCTGCAAAAGATGCTGTAGGTATTCTTGGACAGAAGAACTTTCCAATTCATTTTCCATATATCTGCACAAGTCTGAAATTAGGAATTCAGATTATCTAAGGCTAGCCTGAAATGAATAAACCCCTCTGTCTCAGATCACAAAGCCTAACGTAATTAAAGGGCTCACTTTCCCAGACTGTGAATGCATTTCTGATGAAAGCGGACACACTGACTGCACTCCATTTATCCCCAAAGAGTCTTAATCAGTCTCCCATTGAACGTGTGAAAGCAGTACCAACATTTCTTCCAGTTTTTTACTGCCTTGCCTCTGAGCATCTCAAATGGGTGTATAAATTTGACAGGCTTTACAAATACCTCATACACAAAAGAAATAAAATTTCACTTTTACAAAGGGAGACACTGAATGTTTATGAGATGCATTTGCGCAGCCCTACAGGAAGCTGCTCTAAGAGCTGGGGGGAGAAAAATCATCACCTCTAATCTTGTTTCTACTGAGCCCACTATGCTGGCCTCAAAGCAACTTTTACCTCGGTCTGACAAGCTATGAGGCCTGGCTCCCTTCCCCGGCACATCCTGAGAAAAGAAACCAGGAACTGCTTTGTGCTCTCACCATCGAACTGCTCAGACTTCAGAGGGGCTGCAGGCGGCTTTTCCGGGAGGACAGAGTGAACTTCCTCTTCTCCATCACTCATCAGCTCCAACTGCAGTTTGGACTTCATCCAGTTACTGAGCAGCTCTTGGGCTACCATAAGGAAAGAGACTGATGACCTCACTTGCTTAAAAAACACATGGGTAAGTGTAAGGTAGCAAGAGTCTGACTCTGGGATAGTTATATCACATGCTGGGAAGGCTGTCTACAATGTCTGAAAGCTGATCAGCAACAGAAAATGGAATAAGGCTACTAGTTCTGTCCTCATCTTCTTGATCTATGAAAGAACAGGAAGAGAAGGTGGTAAACTTTTTCCCTGTCACGTGTCACAAATGAATTTTTTTCCACCTCATTTTTCCTACAAGATCCTGTGGACATTTAGATCTCTGGTGTGATTATTACAGCATTTATCAAGGAGATAGAATTCACATGAGAGTAATTAATAACTTAGGATAGTTTTCATATGTTTTGCCACTGCACTTGCAGACACTAGATACTTTCCACGTGTACAGCCAAGGTTGTAATATGTTAAATACAAAAAGAACTTCTGTTTGAACAGATGTTTGCTTCACGTGTACAGGTTAACTTTTGCAAGTTCTACAGCTCCAGGAACAACTGGTGAGTTTAGATTACAAATCTGTCAGGTGGCAAGCTCCACCAGGGACTACCTGTACTCAGAATTAACATTGCAACTACAGGAATGCACCCATGGTAGGTCTGGTACATGCTGGTGGTGAGCTCAAATGCCTAACAAGCAACTGGGTATAAAGATCTTCTGTAGACTTTATTTGAACCTCCACTCTTCTGTGTAAAGCCACAAAAATTCATTTTTAAGAGTTGCTACTCAAAAGCAAGGCCAGCTAATGTGGCTGCTGTCTCAACAAACCACCTGGCCTTGCCATACAGGTGGCCAAGCTGTTTCTGAAGTAGAATGCAGGGCTGTAAACTGCAAGGCATCAGGAGCAGCCCCACACGAAGCTGAGACACTCTGAGACATCCATGCGGTGAGGATGAGCAAAGAGCAGGGATCTCAGCAGCAGTGTAGTGCAAGTGATCCCCTGTAAAGGCACACGGCCAACAGACAGGTGCAACCAGCTGCTCCACATCTCTAGTTCTAACACAGAATGAAGATGCTCTTATTGAGTCCTGGTATTTCTGAGGCAATAAAGCCTTTTTAAAACTTCCTTAAAAAGGGGTGGGGTTTGTGGAGAAAACAGAAATCTAATGTTTATTGTCCCTCAAATTACTTTTGTTCTCTTTTATAACCTTTTGGGCCAGCTCAGGAACAATGAAATATACCTGATAACAGAAAGGAAGAGAGAAAAATAGCTTATCACTTGGGGAAGGGTTACTTTTTTGATTGGGAAATGTGAGCTCCTTATAACTGGAGTAAAAGAGTACTGGCATTTCTCTTATCAGTACCTTTCTTTGCAAAGCGGACTATTAAGTGTTCCAATAATGGATTTCAGATAAAAGGCTTTCAGTTGAGCTAGGAACAATCCTGAGGGAGTGGTAGCTATAAATAGGAAAGCCCTAGCAAAGAAGGGCAAACAAAAATAATAAAGAAACATGAAGAAAGCAAACAATTTGTCCACCAACTGCAAAGACAGCTCCTTCTAAGCGACTGTGCCGTACAATGCATTCGGACAGTGCACTGTAAGCAGGTAGGTATATTCTGTGAATATATTAGCTCGCTATATATATATTTCAATATATATATTTCTCTGCAAGTGAAAAAGCTGACCTCCTGTATTGAGCTGGATGCTCTTGAGAGGTGGCTTCATTCCATTCTGTAAGGCTTACTTTTGAGTCTTCAAAGAATGGTTAACTCAAGTTTTTAGAATCTTGTCTCCTATCAGCTTTTTGTAGATGTACTGCCAGCACTGACAGGAGATAATTTAGCTTTTTTTTTTTATATAATTGTACCACAGTTTTATTTTCAAATTTCAGTACTTGTGGCTGCAGGCATTACAAAGGGAGTATTTAGTTAGCTATTTGTGAGGAAAATTTTGCATGGGAATCAAAGCAAAACCATACAATTATTTGTAGATAAGAAGGTTACACAGAGCAACTGCATTTTCACATCTGTCAGGCTATCAAAAATATGTCAGGTAATTTCATCCTGCTTCCTCTAGTGCATTAACTTGTACTTGACCATACAGTGTCTTCAAGGGCAGTATACATCCTTGTCTTGATCTGAAATATCCAGGAGACAGAAAGTTTATCCTTCTCTGCCTTGAACTCCAACAATTGATTCTTCTTATGCTTTTCTCCATTAGATGAAAGACATCTTAATATCAATTGTTTCTTATGGTCTCAAGCTTGCAAGAGCCTGTACATACCAGAACCACAATGCTAGATCATACCCAGTTCATTTTAGGCAGCTTGTGGCAAGCAGCATTCCAGCTCACCTTCCTCACAGGCCTCATCATGATCTTGCAGCTGTTCCACAGTTCCCAGATTTGTCACAGAACCACAAGGCCCCCATGGATACCTTGACTTTTGAAGGGAAAAAGCTTCAGAGACAGCATACTCAGAGGCTTGGTCCACTCTCTTTAAATTAAAGAAAGAAAAACATTTCTAAGGATTTCTGTATATTAATTTTTAAACTTCCTTTATCCAGGTTTCTCCTCCACAAAGAGCAAACAGCAGTGAGAACGTAACACAAGACAGCATGGCTATTATAAGAAAAAGATTTATTTTCAAACACATTTCTCTGACTTCTTGATTGACTGGAGAAATTAGATTTAGAAATCATTAAGCAATAAGCAATTAATGTAATAAGTAATTAGCAATTAATGGAAATCATAGTGATTGGAGAACGGGTAGGGAGAAAGCAAACACCCAGACCCTGGGGGCTGGATAGAGACTTGATGAGCTAGGCCCCAGCAACCACCATCTATGAAATTTGGCACCAGCACTTTGTCATAACCAGGCTGGCCACTGGGTAAATAGTCCAACTGATTTTCTGTCATCTCTCTGAGGTGTAAATGGCCCTGACCTGTCACTGCATTTTCACATGTAACTCTTCTACCAAGGCCCAACACCTGTAACACCCGGCCCAAGGAAAGGAAAAAAAGCGTTAATTAATTTCCCTTCATCTCAAGTGGTTGTAGATGCAGGAGATGGTGCTTTGGGGTGAATCTCTTGTATTACCCGTCCCTATGTACAGCTCTGCTCATCAGCAAGCTTTGTGTGTCACCCCCAGGGTTTATGTGTAGCAACAAGGTATCGTACTCTTGAATTACTGTGCAAGTTATTTCACCTTGATCCACTGTTTCTAGTTAATCAGAGTGAAACCTTGGCTGGAAATAAGATGTTTAAAAAAAAAAAAAAAGCATTGCAACAACCTGTCTCTTTCTGGACGAGAGTTCAACGCCGCTAAGTTTAGTGCCATTCACTCGTGTGCAGCGCGGATTTTCCGCTGCAGCCCTCCCACAGACCTGGGAACCCCCGCTGCTGAGCGTGACGCCCACTCCGGAAAGCGGCCGGACCACCGGGACGCCTCCATCCCGGGCCGCCCCGGACGCGCACAGCCCAAGCCGCAGTCGCCCTCCCCTCCCCAGGCGCTTTAAGCCGTTGCGGGCGTGGCGCAACGCGGCCCCTCAACCGAGAGGGCGCGCCCTGATTGGACAGCGCAGAAGGGCGCCCCCTGGCGCTGTCGCCGGCGCGGCCCGTCAGGCCTCGTTACCTCCGGTCCGGCCCCGGCGGTGAGGCGCCGCCAGCGGTACAGCTGCGGCCTGTGCCCTGGGAAGGTCATGGCTCCGCTGGGCCCCGCTGCGAGCCGACCGCCCTGCTCAGCGTGTCCCACGGCGCACCGCGCCGGGACCGCTTCGCTATGGCAACGTCACCGCCCCTCGGCGGGGCAGTGGGAGGGAGATCTCTCCGCCGCTGGCGCACGTTGATGATGCCGCGTGAGGCGATTGGGGCGGGTACGGGACGCGGGGAGGCCCCGGGACCCTGACCGGCCAGCCCAGGACGGTGACGGCGCCGTGGGGCCGACGATGAAGCTGAAGCTGAAACTGTGCGGAGCGGGCGGCGGGCGGCTGGGGACGCTGGTGGGCCTGGGCAAGAGCGGGGCCGCCGCCCTGGCTCTGCCGGGCTGCCTGCTCTACACGCGGACCGGCTCAGCGCCACACCTCACCCGCGACACCCTGCAGGCGGTCCGCGGCGTCCCCGCCGTCGCCCAGCTCACCTTGCCCGCCCTGTGAGTACCGCGCCCGAGGCGGGGGAGGAGGGGGAATGTCTGCGGCGCGCAGCGAGCCTCCGCAGCGCTGCCGGGGGCGGGCGGCTTCTCGCGTCCCCGGGTGCGAGGCAAAATGTCGAAGTCTGTTGCCATTTTGTTGCTTCCCCATCGACTTGGAAGAAAGCAGGTAAAGGTGAGGCATCTAGGGAAGGCTGGATAATTTTTGAGCGCGCTTTGACCAAATCTCTCTTAGCGACTTCACACTCATCCTCCCAGCAGAATAACCAGCCTTAGAAGCAGCCAGCTCTCAAAACTAGCGAGCTAAGTGACAACTGAAAGCTTAACATCATAAATCTTATTAGAAGCTCTACTGTCTCTCAGTTGTGTAGTTGTTGAATGAGGCACGTTCCTGATGCTCCCCGGAAAGTCACAGTGTGACTCCGTGCTCCCCAGCAAGTCAGTGTCCACTGGTCAGTGCAGGTAAAAGCTCTTGTTTTGGTTTAGTTTGGGTTTTTTTTCCACAGAATTATGAGTGCCTCGGTTTGTAAGCTGTGTTTTGTGAGCTCTGCATCTCTGGCATGGAGTTCTGTCTGTCCGTGCTTTGCTGCCCCATAGCTGGATGGCAGCTCTTGGTGCCTTAACTAGTCCAAGTTCAGATGTCACCTAAGTATGGAAGCAGAAGCCTTAGTTATTAAACCACTGATAGTTGTTTATTTGGTTAATGTATTTCTTTATCTGTATGCAGGGCAGAACTTCACGATGTCCTGGAAGAATATAAAGAAGGAGCTGCAAAATTTATAGGTAAAGTGTGTGTGTTTGCTTCTGTTTATGGAGAAATACTGCAGGTGGATTCCCCTGGTGCATTTTTAGGCAGTACAGTAGGCAGAAAGATGTAGGCATAGCTTTTATACATTTAGGCATTTTCTCACTCAAAGTGGCATTAAGGAAGACTTGAAATAATGTTATCACTACTACGGCTAGAAATCCTTCATACGGGATATAAAAATGTGTCATTTTGCTTTATTTCTCTCTTTCTGCACCCAGCCTTCTCCTCAGAACCTTCAGCCCTGACTGGGATGGGCTTAGCCCAAAAGTTGAGACTCAAACTGAGAGAGGTTTTACTGTAGCCCCCAGTGAGTGCTGCAGATGAATCTTGCCAGATGCAGTTTCTGACTTCTTTTGATGAGGAGAATTAGAAATTATCATGAAAATGGCCCTCCCCATACAGCTGTTCAGATACATTTCTGGAGAGCATATCTACTGAAGCTGGCTTTTTTTGATTCCCATAAAATAGTTGGTTTCATCTAAAGATTTCCAACAAGAAATCTTTGTCCAGTATGAAGAATTACCAGTCAGAATACTCCAAATGAGTCTTAGCTGATGGACACTTCTGCCTCTGAGCTATACCTGTCCTGAGATGTTAGGGGAAGGACCCACGTTGTGTTTGTGGGAACTTTGAGGAACTAAAGCAGCAGGTGGAGAAGCTCATTTTCCCCCGTTCTTTGTTCCTGTCAGTTTAGCAGTTGGACTGTACTTCTTTCCCTGTATTCTATTTTACTGTGCTCAAGAGTCAGTTTTAGGAGTAAACTCAGTTTTACTTGGGGATAGTCAAATGCAACACAGTCAATGTTGCATAGCCCTCAGCTACCGCAGCAAGCCTGTGTGATCTTCATCAATCCCTGTACTCCACTCTTGGAGTTCTTTAATTTTTGTAATTTACAGACAGTTCTTTCTGGAATCTGGTGGACTTTGCAAGAAGAAAACTTCTGATGCTTGTATCAAAGCCGAGGTATTTTTGTGAATGTTTTGTATGTGCCAGTTGCATGTACATTATGAATGTATAAAATAATGTATAGTAGTATTATAATTTAAAAAAATGTTCAAGCATTTTTTGTCCCGTATAAAGAAAATGAGCTTTTAAGTGTGTTTTTGGTTTGGTCTTTTTTTTTAAAGCATGTTAAAATTTTGGACATGCATTTCATTACATAAGAAAAGTTATGGCTTGGATTTCCAAAGGAAGTTTGCACTTAACTTTCTATAAACTTCAACTGCTTTGGGACAACTTACTCCTTCAAGAAAAGCTGAAAATCTCTTTATCTGGAATTCTTGGAGGCTTCACCAATTTTAGTGACTATCTGTGAAGAGAAAGCTTCATAGGTCATTGAGACATACTGTCTAGCTTTCTGACATTTGAAGCTTATAATCTGGCAGGGGTGATAAATTTCTAATTTGCGTAGCTGCTCTGTTCTCTCACTGTACATTGTCCTTCTTAATGGTTCTAGGCTTGAGGTTGTTGCTCAATTAAGATTGTGTCAAATCTCGGATGTCTCCAGTGCATCAGTTGAGTGGTCAAGTGAGGTATCTGTTTAGTCTGACAAATTTTAGTAGCAGGAGTATTAATCAAGAAGAAACAAAAATAAATCTCAAAGGAGCTATGTAGTCTTCAGATCCAAAGGGTATTTATCATCTGATGGTTTGTCCTGCTGCTGCACTCTCCTCCCTGCGGCTAGTGAAGCTGGGGAAGAAGTCTGCCTTCTTTGGTGCTGAGAGATAAAATGAACGGTATTTTCTTTGTCAGAATGGATATGTGTGGGAGAGTATCCTGTTCCCTTTTGCAAATTTACAAGCCGCATCTTTGAGTTAGCTTTGTTTGGTCCATGAAACTCTAATCTGTGTCTGTTGCTCTGTTGCCAGGTATGCCAGAGGCAGTGCTGTACTGCTCCCTTCATGACCCAGTCACTCCCTGTCCATCTGGCTACAACACTAACAAGGTACAGTAACTGTAAAGACTTGAAAGGGTCCACTTAAAGTTGTCAAAAGAAAAGTGCCAGTCCTCCCCCCATCTGTGTCGATATGCTTAGACAATAACAAGATTTCTTTATGCTTTATAGAAAAAAAAAATCTTTGCATAAAGAGGAGTGTCATTTACATATTCATACCTCCAAGCAAATAAAGCTGGACATTTTCTTACTTGGCAGTGCATTCCCTGGACAGTTCCTGAACAGTTCCTGAACAGTTAAGTGGCAATTCAAATAGAAAGGAGAGCTTTGAACTCTCATGCTGTTGCAGTTAATGTGGTAATAAAACCGGATACATGTGTTTAACTTATGTGCTGTATGAGCTTATGGTGATGCCACCGATAAGCAATAAACTTGAGCTCCTGTGTGTGTATTTACAGCCTGCTACAGGCCCGCAAAGGGGAAGAACGTAGCATTTCTGCAGGAAGGTTGTGCAGCAGTCCCGGAGTGCGTAGTGTTGTAAATGTTTGCCTGTTCCATCCCACAGGCACGCGCATCCCCGTGCAGCCCACATGCTGATGGCATTATGTAGAGGGGTCACTCCTGGCACCTGCTCAGATGTGGTCAGTCCCAAGGCCTGTTCAAGTATGGTCACATTTGGTGAAAGGTCACTGAATGGTGGAGGGTAACTACTGTCATTCAGCTATCAGTGTATATTATTTGCTGGTGGGAACCAGGCTAAGTACTGTCTCTCTGCAGGGAAGGAGTTGCCTAAAGCTCATCTCGTTGCGCATCTGAGTTGATAGCAGTGATCTAAGCCTGGGTGTTGCAGGTTTGATTTGCCTTTTTTGCTGGTGAAGGTTTTTGTCACTTTGGTACGAGGCCTTATGCAGCTGGGTCTGTGCTGACAAGTACTTGTGAAAGCTCTTTTAGAAAGCAGTGGGACAGAAAGTGCTGGATTCTGTGCCGGAAAGCCTGTCACAGGCTGGATTTAAATAGTCATGGGTTAACACTCAGTTCTTTAAACTGCAGGGCTATTTATTAAAGAAGCTTTTTTTTTTTTTTTTCCTCTGGAGAGCAGAATAAAGGTAACTAGACTTGATTACAGTCTGTGCCCTTTGGCTCAAACAGTTCTGACTTTCCTCTCTCTCTCTGCCTTCACCAGCTGTTCCTTGATGCCCTCACATAAGAGGCAGCAGGTACTAACTTGCCAACACACTGCTGTAGAACAGCTTATAGCTGCTGCATTCCAGTTATTCTGCAGGTATTCAGTTGGGATCTTCCTCCTTCAAAGTTGCCTTTTTTTATTATATAGTGGAAAATGTACAAATATATTATTACATCAGATGCTTTTGTCTGTTCCTTTGTTACTCAAATTTAGTGGAATGGGCTGACGAGGCCAGAAGTAATCAGGAGAGATGGATGGACAACAGACATGTGGTGTATTTGCATAATATTTTTCTTCCTTTTTTTTGTGGAGAACAGATAAAAAAAACCCCAAACTTTTCTGCTTATATTTTTTTTGGATCAGCTGATCAAATTCAATTTGTGAATTAGTATGCATGAGAATTGCACTGCTTAATCTGTCTGGCATAGACTAGGAGAACGTGTTTAAACCCTCAAGCCCCAAAACATATCTGTAACTCTTCAAACTATAAGCTATTTCTGATAGCTGAAAGCTGTTTCTTATTTAAAAAAGCTCAGAGTTGCAGATGAAAAGAACTAACTTCTAAAGCGATCAATCCCAATACTTAACCTGTTTGAATACCCCTTTAAAATATTGGAGTAGCAGTGTCACAAGTCTAACAACGACACAGCTAAGTGTTAACTTGTGCCAAGTGGCACTCACGGGTTAATTACAGATTGTGCAGAATAGGATGATGAGGGGCAACAGACACAAACTGGAATGCAGAAAGTTCTACCTTAACATGAGGAAAAACTTCTTTACTGTCAGGGAAATAGGAAACTGGAACAGGCTGCCCAGAGAGGTTGTAGAGTCTCCTTCTCTGGAGACTTTAAAACCCACCTTGATATGTTCCTGTGTGGCCTGCCCTGGGTGATCCTCCTCTGTTCAGGGTGGTTGGACTCAATGATCTGCAGGAACATTCCGTGAATCTGAATGTTTAGTAAATTGAGTGGTGACATTTGCTAGCCCAGAGGTGTTCAGGTAACATAACCTCTCTGTGCAAGTGCTTCTGTCTTCCTTTAAAAGCTTTTGAAGGTAGTGCAGAGTAACGATGGAAAATGGGGGCCCATGTGCGTGCACAGAATGGAAAGTGTGTGAAGAGACTGAGAAGACCATGTGTGAAATCCTAATGAGTACCTGCCATTTTTTATGTTGGCTTAGCTTGAAAGCTATGTATTTCTTTTACATTTGGTATTTCAATTCCTTCTTAAGTGTCTGGATTTGGGACCTAAAATGACCATGGATTCTAAGATTAAAATTCCTAACAACCTTTTGTATTCTTCCTAGGGTGTTTGTGTGGTTTATATATACACTTAGATATATATGTACTTGTATATGTAAGCCACATATGAATATACATGCATATTCACATGGGTGGTATGAATTCACCTCTTGGAAGAGGAAATAGTTTCTTTGTTTTGCACTGTTTACAGAAAACTAGTGGAGCTCTATTTCCCACTGCAACCTTTGGTGCTTGTCATGAGATGACAACATAAGTTTGATGGGAATAAAATCTTTCCTTCTTTTTATTTTTGTTTTCCAGTTCTGCCACTAGTTTATGTGATGATAGGCCAGCTGCTCTGTCTCAGAGACTTCCAAATATGTGGAGAATTGATTGTGTTGAATGTGATGATTTCACCACAGTGTATCCCAGGAATCCTAATTCAGTCATTTATCTATCTACTTTTACTCATTGTGCCAAGTGCAGCTGCTTATCTGAGCCACACTCATGGAGAATTTATCTATGAAGTATCATTCCAGTATCTGGTGTTGTACCAGACCAGTTCCTTCTCTCCTTTGACCCTTAAAATCTGTTAACCTTTGCAGCTAACATCCATCCCTGTTCTTCCTTGACAGACAGTGTCCCTCTGGGGAAACTCAGGACGCATGGAAATAACAGCTTCCAAGTTCATGGACATCCAGCGGGCCATCCAGCCAGACTGGTTCCAGTGTATCTCTGATGGAGACACCATTTCTGGTGAAGCTGGTAGAAAAAGGGCCAAGAAGTCTGTGGATAGGTCTCTTTCCTTCCTGGATGCGTGCCTTCAGCTGCTAGAAAAATCACCGGTAAGGTCACCAAAATATAAGTCAATAGCACTGCAGCTACTTTTTGGTCTGTGCTGCATTCTGGGCTAGTCCCAGGATGTGATTTAGTAGGAAATTGTGACATGGTTATATACATATCACGGAATGCCCAGGTGACAGTCCTGGATGAGGTATTATCAGTAGCACAGCAGGTTTTGCTTCTGCCACTCTCTTCATAATGTGCCTCCTGCACTGGGATACCCATCTCTAGTAGTTGAGGAAGACCGTTTTTATTTTATTCTTTTTTATTTTATTCTATTTTTATTTTATCCTGATTTTATTTATTTTTTTCCCCTTTTGGACTGTACTGCATTTCCTTCAGTTACCTTCATTGGTAAAGTAGGATCTCCTCATTCAGACTGTTCAAACCCATCTTTTTGCTCTGAAGTCTCCTCAGTTCCAAGTGAGGGATGACTTGCTAGAATTTTCCAGTGCTGGTCTTTCTTCCAGAAGCTTTGAAACTTTATTCCTTTTTGGTGAAAGAGGACATACTACCTGAGTCTGTACTACAAATGAAAATGGTTGACAGGAGCTGATATTGGTACCCCCTGAAAGGCAATTCATTGTGAGATCTTGTGTCTGACAGTCAGGGTAACAGCATCTGCTTTGTGTCTACACGACGCATGTAGTGCTGAGGGGTCATCTCCACAAAGCCATGCACAAAGAATTTCTGAGGTTATTACCTTCTACAGGGAGGTAGAAGGTAATAACCAAAATTGAGTGAGTGTCAAGGTAAGGAGCGAAATCTAATTTCTCCTAATAACTGTTTGTTCCTTACACTTGGACTTCTCAGTGTTGTGTGGGGAATAGTCAACATGGGATGAAACACTGTGGCTCTGATAAGTTTCTGAGAGCACGGGGCTTCAGTAGCAGGCCAGATGTAGGATGTCTTGCATGTCTTTGGTAGAGCACGCTCTAACACTTGTAGCTTTCTTCTGGGCCAGGAACTACAAGGAAGTGTAATGTTTGGGGCAATTGAAGGTGGAGATACCTTGGAAGAGAGGCTCAGATCAGCCAGGGAGACTGCCAAGCGACCTGTGAGTGGCTTTCTGCTAGATGGCTTCCAGGGATGTGCCATGGCCAAGGAGACCAAGTTGAAACTGATAGCTTCTGTCACAGCAGAGCTGCCAGAGGATAAACCGAGGTAAGTTGTGTGGGCAACACCCTAAGCTGTCCATCTGTCCTATTATGAAGAGCATCTACCGGCTGCTGTGCGATATCATGGTAGGAAATAATCAGTGTATTGCACAGCTCTGTTTATGTGCCTGGCTGCGTAAATTCTGCCACTGTCAGGCTACAGTCTTCAACCCTTGTTTCGTTTTTTTGCTGCAGCTGGCACCAAGCATTTGGAGAGTGTTCAGGATTTTAACTCAAGTCAGTGAGAATATTCAAGGTTTTAGTTCAAGTCAGCTTTAATTTTTGTTAGAAAAAAACACATGTGGAGTATGTCTGTGCTGCTTGCATTTGTCCTCCGAGACCATGGCTTACCTGAAGTTCAGCTTAAACAAGAATGTTATTATCAATATAGGGACCTCTTCTCAGAAAAACTGTCCTGTTTCCAGTTCTCTCTGATCTGAACTGGATGACAGCAGAGATGGGTGCTAACAGAACCAGCCAATGCCTAACGTGATCTCATGGAAGCTAGCTCTGACCTAGTACCTGAGGCACTGAGCCTCTGAACTACCAGAGGTGGTACACAGCCTGGCCCAAACCAATTCTATTCCCCTCTTGGACTGGCATGGTGTGGGGACTGTTTTTTACATGGGTTGCTCTTACAAGAGCAGCTGCAGCAGAGGTAGTATGGGGTGCTTTTTTCATTGGTTCCTGAAGAGAGTGATTCAGGCCCCATTGCCTTTCTGTTGCTGTGCTGCCCTCTGCTAGCTGAGCATTGCTCTGACCTAATGGCCTTCAAAAGGAAATTAAATGCAAAAGCATGTGTCTAGTGTTGCAGCTTGTTCATGCTTACTGGTGCCTGGGGTTTGAATTTTCCTGACAATTAGAAGGCTTGCTGTGTAGTTGCCATCCTGTCTGGTTGAGCTGCTTAAAATATCCCCTGGGAGCACTGGAGTCCAATCTGCTGAGCTAACCTTAGTGGCTACCAATGCATCTGCCTCATCTATCAAATAGTTTGCTTGTCTGGTTAAGACAAGTGTTTCTGACCTCTTTGTAGGAGGAAAGCTGGTTTGCCCTCGGGGGGTCTTGTAAGTACCTCAAGTGAATTTCAGACAATCCTGCTTTACTGAATTACCCTTGCCATTCTGTCTGGAGAAGGGTTTTTTGCAGCTGTGTTCTACCACAGTATCAAATTCTCTCAAGATGAACACGGTCTGTGCTTCACCAAGAAGCGACTGTTTTTTGTGTAATGTTGAAATGATCTTATGAATGTACTCTTTGGACTCCTTTCATGTATCTAAAGATGCTGAAGTCTCTTGGTAAAATATATTTTTCTTTTCAATAGCATCAGAACCCTTGCAAGAACAAACGCATGTCCTTATCTGTGCAGGTAAATTTTAGGAAGGGTTTTGATCAATGTGCAGAGCTACTGTTTTAACTATGGAGTATCGTTTCCTCCCTGCCGTGAGAACCTGAAGACATTCATGCTGTAAACCCCCATCCTTATTCTGTCCTCATCAGTTTAATTGGAGTGCTTAGAAAAGTGACTAAAAATGGCACCTTGTGACTTCATTTATCAGCCCCTGTGTATTTTCCTAATTATCTGTTTAGATCATTGCCCTACATTAACTTCTACTGCTGTCAGCCCAGCCGTGCACCTGCCAGAGAGCAGGCACTGCTCTAGTCTCTTCTGCTTCACCCACTCTCAGGGAAGCTGCCAACTAAATTTGGCTAACAGCAGGATCTCTATTACCACTGATGGCAATCCAGCTGGGCTCTTCCTGGCTCTTAATGCCATGTCCCGGGAGATGTTACAGCTCAGATTTTTGGATAAATCATTTGAGCAGGTAGAGTGTAAAGAGGGGGGGAAGAATAAAGCAAGGAACGTTTCTCTTTCCAGTGACATTTCTCATTAGTGCATTTTCTAGGCAGCTCTCCAGGTGCTGTATGATGTCTGTCATCTGAAGGACTTTTATCTTTGACCAGCCATCTACTGCTATCTCTGCTCCTCTTGATCAAGTCTTTTTAGACCGTCTCCTAAACAGTTAACAAGGAAAGAGGTCCCTGCGTCTGGAAACTGGTAGTTCCTGGGGGTACAGACATGATTGGGGAAAAAAACTGGGTTTATGGCATAGATGGTAGACAACTTTTGAATCTAAGTGTATTTATGTGTGAAAGAAACCAAATCACTTAAAAGCGTAATGAACAGAATGAGTTTTTTCCACAGTAAATGAGAGATTATTGCTGTCTTCCAGATGGAAGATAAGAAAAGTCTGCCATGTACTGGATATGTTGGAGGTGGAGAAATGGAATCACACAGGGTTCTGAGTGATGAGTGTTTGTACCCACTTGCTTTCTGGTTAGCAGTTGCCAGGATGAGCTACAGGTGCTGCACATGCATCTTTTCCTTCAGGTACCTGCTTGCTTCTAGCTGGAATATTCTAGATTTGTCTTCTTATGTGGCTCTTACAGAATTATCCATGGTATGGGCAAACCAGATGAGGTGCTTGAGTGCGTTGAAAGGGGAGTGGACATTTTTGAGAGCTTCTTTCCCTTCCAAGTGACAGAGAGAGGCTGTGCCTTGGTGTTCAGTTATGACTGCCATCCACATCCAGAAGCAACAGGTAGGCTTGTTGATGGTCACCTATTTTACTGTATCAGGCAGTATTGTGGCAAGCATAATTTGTGCTTTGGAGGGAGGTCTTTCTTCCTGAAGTGTGTGGTAACCATCGGAAAAACTGGGATTCCACTGTCAAGTATTGCTTTTGAAGATGTGGTATTTTGGAGTGAAACCTGTTGAGGTGAACTTGGAAGCCTCGGCCTAGAATCTGAATGTCCGATTAGCCAAAATATGCTAAAGTATTTCTTAAACATTTAGTGAATAGAGGGATTTTTGTTTGGCACTATGGGCAATTTTTGTTACCATTAGCGGTGAAAGCTGGACCGGTTAAGTGAAGATCTAAGATACTCGATCTCTAGAATTAACTGAATATGTGTTTGTTTTAATAATATCTTTTTGAAGTCCCTTCTTCTTTCGAGCTGACAGAAGTTAAGGATCCTTCTTTGGGCAGCTTTCCTCTCTGTCCTTGCATTCATCAGTTCACATCAAAACAAAGAGGAAATGTTCATAACTCATTACCTCATTACCCTGTGAGATGGGAGCATGTGTATCAGCCATTAAAGCATCTATCACATGTGTTTCAAGCAGCTGTTTTGTTTTGGCCTATTAAATGTTTGTAATACAGAAAAACATTTTATGTTTTTCCTCCTGGGTAGAACCTAGCAGCTTTTCATGCCTGGATAATTCAAAACCATCTGAATAGAACAGAACATCTTGTTTCTTTGTTCTTGCTGCAATATTTTTTTAACTCTTCTCTTTGTTTGTTGTACTTTACCTTGTCTCACCTTATTCTTAAATGATAAGATTCTGGCAAAGGACAGTCTTTCTGTGTCTGTTTAATGCTCAGTAAACGTGGATTGTGCAAACTGTAATATCAGTGTTTCCAGATGCATCTCCTGCTTAAGAGAAAACCTACAAAATTCTGGGGTGTTTTTTTGTTCTTAAGATGGGTGGCTGAAAATGCAGATGTGGAATTTTAATCTTCTGCATTAGTGCTACCAGCCTCCTTTGCTTGGAGTTGTTTATAAAAACCAAACCAAAACTCAAAGCATCTAAATCTCTGAGCCTGATGACAGCATGGAAAGTAGAATGATCGAATGCAAATGAGTTGCCTGTATTCTCTAACAAATTCTCAATAAAATTAATTTCTTCAGGTGATTGAATTCTGTTCGACATGGAGTTCAGACTGAAATTTTTTTTGATGTTTTATTAAGAATTCAGTTCAGTAGAGCAGTAAAAAGTTACACTGTTGTTTCATCTCTAACTCTTCATTAGGTTTAGTAGATTAGTTTTCACTTGTTCCTTGCTGTTTTGATCATCTAAAATTGTATTTGTGTTAACTAACCTATGACAAATAAAAATAGTTGTTTATTATAGGAATAATGTGGAAATTTGTGGCAGGATTTTTCATCTGACAAGAGAGTAGCAGAAATATGTACTGTAAGGTTGCTGCCCTTCCTCTGCTCTTGCTGTATGTTCATAAAAGGCTGTTGTCTTTTATTTAAAACAGTTTTAAATCAAAATGGGGCCTGTGACCTGGAGAAGAATAGTGCTGAAGAAGAGCAGGATGAAATCTTCAAAGCTGACCAAGAAATGACACCATTTGAGATATTTCTGAAGGACAAAAGGTACAGAAGTTTGTGAGGAGGGTACCTGTAGCTGTATCACTAAATATGATGCTTCCCTCCTCTGTATTGGGTTGCGTGTGGGCGGTGGCTGAATGGGAGACTTCATAAAACCGAAAGGTGTTGAAGACAGTACTTCTGCTTGATGAATGGAGAGTGTTGGGCAAGCATTCTGACTTGTTATTGGGCAGCATCTTATGGCTGAAAGCACCGTCTTTTGCCTGACCTACAGCCAGGGGGTTTCTGACTGTTTATTCGTCAGACATGCCGTGGTCATAACCATGTTCCAGCGGAAAGACGCAGGTTCACAGAGGTTATCTGGGGATTGTTTTGGTCTTCCTCATCTAACTTGGGTCACCTTCCAGATGGACCTGGACAAACTGGAGAGCTGGGCCCAGGTGAGCCTCATGAGGTTCAACAAGACCAAATGCAGGGGGTCCTGCACCTGGGCCCGAACAATCCCCACTATCCATACAGGCTGGAGGAGGAGGTGATAGAGAGCAGCCCTGCAGAAAAGGACTTGGGGGTGC